>JAANSN010004475.1:0-14979 GCA_036850665.1 Dicranocentrus wangi | reverse complement strand
TGATAGCTTTTCTCATTTCGAGTTTTTGCCCAACAGACGGCGGGTTTGCATTAATGAAGAAATATCCATGGATTTACAGCTCAGACATTCACAGTTTGGTTTTGAATGTACATCTTGTGATGGAAATCCGTTTTTCCCTAAACCCGCTCACCCGCCCGGCATTGTTCCCCAATTCCCAGGCTGAAATTTCCCTAACCCTTTAAATGCACTGCATTGCATATCCTCGACTCGTTATTTCAAAAAAAATGGATAGGGAATGAGCAGTAGTGTGTTGTTCTAGGACGAGAGAAACGTCTCATCTGCTCATTATGAATAATGAATGTGGTGAGATCAAAACCCTGGCCTGCGTCTCCCTTTCTGCATCGTGCAACATGTCAAGGACTATTATTATATCCAGCAACAAACTCTCTCTCTCTCTCTCTCTCTCTCTCTCTATCTTCTCCCTTTTCAAGTATAAAAAATAGTGAAACCTTCGTCCCAAGTTGAATCTGGTGCCTGCCTTAATTCTGAAATTGTACTGGAATGTTCATCATTACTACTATTACCGTCCTCATGCACTCTCATAAAGTTCACTCGAGTAGCGGGTCCACTCGGCAAATCCACAAGTTTTTCCCACTTGCCGTTCTCAAAGTTGAGAACTAAACCAGAGGAAACCCGAAATGATAATGTGCCCTCCTTGACACTCTTCTTACATGCAACGCAATCTATAGACATTGAGCCAGGAAATGAAGACACAACACATGTTCTCGACTGTCTTCCCCTTTTTCAACCACGGAAGACGAAGAATAAGTTTTAAGTGTGTATTTAGGTATATTCCGCGGATAAAGGGACATCGAACGAGATGGGAATGGAATGTTGTTAAGCGCTCTTATTGCAATTCCGCCAGCTGCCCTTCCATGATCTCTTCATTATTAATGGGCTATAAATGTACATGAGCTTTCTCTGATGATGATACAGATAATACATGAGATAACCTTTGGATCTGCGTATATGGATGGACATATAGGGTAACCCTTTCCAAATCATTCTCGCCAAGTTTTACTTGAGGCAAAGTTTCTTTTTTTTCAATGGAGTATTTTTTTCGCAGAGGAACCATTGGCGTATATATATATATAAAGGCATTTTTTGCCTTTCAAAAAAAGTTTACAGGTTGCTCACAGGAAACAGCTGCTTTTCCCATGCATCTCAAAAGTTTATGCACGTATTATACGCAAGCATATAATCCAGGCATATAAAATATCTTTAAAAATGGTAGAAAGATATTTTTTAAATATGGTATTAAGGGAAAAAACTTAGCAAAGTTTACTTTTCCGTTAAAGTTTTTCCTCTCTAAATAGGTATTATTTACATATCTTAAATGTAAATTACACGCATTAACATCTCACTCTTCGTTACGGCACGCAGGATGTACTTGAACTTCAAAGAACTTTAATCCTTACGGGAAGAGTACAAAAGGGTGGAAAAGACAAAGGGGAATTTCGTAGAGAATATAATATTTTTTTTTTTTGGAAAAGATAACCCTGCTGCCAACTGCCAACTTTCCATTTTCTCCATTCAATACACCACCGTGGCCGTCGTGGCAGACTCAAAAGTGAAAGTGGAATATCAATTGAAGCTGAAGCTAGCTGGGAACCCGTCTATTCATTCCTGAAGTTCCAGCAGAACACGAATGATTAACAAGTCGTGTAGACAATATAGGATCGAAAATGAATACAATGGAAATGCCTTCTCTCTCTGTTTTTTTACCCTTGTCATTAAGGGGCTTACGTAATGAAGCCAGAGATAGACGCAGACCAAAACAATGGTAGCGCACCGGTCTCGCAACTAAAAAAGGTAGAAAAAAATAATGGAGAGGGTTGCCTTGTCATGTTCGATATGCACATCACATTCTCCGTGAAAAGAAGATTGAATTCAAATTGAAAGAACTTTTTTACGCTAAGCTGAAAAAATATGTACATACATATATATACTTTGTGACTAGAGAATGAAGCTAATTATCAGATGTCATATACTTATCACAAAAATACAAATCCATGGCATGAATAGCTAGCTTCGAGAAAAAGCTCCATTTTGCAAAGGACTCACTGTGAGAATAAAGCCGAGTGACATCCATTCAGTCTTTGGCTTTATTCTCGGGATTGAAGACAAAAGAAGGAAAATGTGACAAAATTAGCATAGAACAAAAGCCTGTCGAGGTTGAACAGTTTTTTTTAGAAAGTTTTCCAATTAACCTGAGTTCCATGTCCGCCACTGCTGATGCGTGTATATATACTGCGTGCAAACTTGGGGTTCTCTATTCTCATCAAAAACTTATGGTAAATCACATAATATTTTTTTCTGGTTTCAGGTATTTGTTATCGGTTAGCAAGCTTGATTCTTGGAAAATAAAAAAACAACTATAAAGTAATTGTGGTAATTGTACTTTTCAAAGGCAGAATTGGGATTCCTTCTTATAATTTTGTTATTTCAAGTGAAATCCTTGTTGAGATAGTTGACGAACCATACAAAATAAAAAGAAATGAGGTAATGTGACAGGGTAAGGCAAACGCAAAATTCATTCTGTCACAAATGATATAAGAAGCGTGAAGGGATGATCATCCAACTGAATAACAACACGACGACGGAGGAGCGAGAGGATTTTTGTCGTTACAAGCTCGTGTACCAGTTGTGCTGATTTAAAGGAGTAAAACTGTCAGTTATGCATACACCATTTGGGTATTCATCATATCCCAATTTACATCTAGGGTACGAGGGAAAATGAAAGTGACAGAAAAGACGTTGAAAAGTCAGAGTTGTCAACATGTAGGCAGGCCCAGCAGATTGAATCAGTAGGTTGCAACAAAAGTAGATCCACACAGCATGTTATTCGTAATTGTATTCAAATTTCTTAATTATCGCACAAATGCTAACACAATTAGCAGCTTAATTTATGGACAAATCATCCTTTCGACAGCCAAAGGCAATTCAAACAATCCAATTCACCGAGTTTTAATCGTATTACCATTTCGAAACTGGGATGGACGTGACAATGTGCTGCTGAGTGACACACAATCATAAAACAATCCCAAAGATCAGCAGCAACATGTCACACAAAACGCCTTTCAGTTCTGGCTGTGTGAAGTAGTTTTGTCGACAAATTGCGGATTTCAACACTATCTCAAAAATTAACCCAGTGCCAGGTCAAATATATATATCACTATCAGGGATATTTTTGTCGTCTTCTCGAAGACATGCCATCATGTTTCTCTGAACATTTTTACCTCTTGCAGTTAGTTGTACATAAATAACACAATATTATTTTAGCGAGAAACGTTATACACACACCACGTGTGTATATTTATATCCCCTCCTCAACTTTCATTTTTCATCTGCACACAAAAACCACTTCAACCAAAAAAGCTCGGTTGTCTAGCAAAGCTGATAATCTCCGGAACCACCCACATCCCATCACAAAAGAAAAACCGAGATTCCGATGGGTATGAAAAAAACGAGAGAGAGAGAGAGAGAGAGACGGCATTACTTATCTACTTTGCTTTTCGCTTTCCAATTTTTCCCCTTCTTTTTTCTACCAGTGTGCCTTCATATCGTATCAATGTCGACTGACAGACATGAAATGAAAAGTGAGGCAGAGAGAGAGTCCCACACCACACCACACCACTCTGCGTATATCCAAAAAAAAGTAATGAATTATTTTGTATATGAAAAAAGTCGGGACTCTTTTAGTTACATTCTAATAACCCTCTACAGAAAAATAATAATAGAACACGCGAACAAAAACTACACATATAACTTTTTTTCGTATATTTTGATATAATTTTTTGAGTTAAGTAGGGAGCGTGGTGGTAGTAAAAAAGCGAAGCTAATGGGAACGAGGAGACATAAAAAGGGACACAAACAAATCGGCCCACATTTGTATTCCCATATCTCCATCGACTCAATCCACAACAGCTCATATATTTACTTCGCCGCTTCTTTTATCATTCCTTTTCCTCACTTATTCGCTCTGCGCATATAAGGGTGGCGCGGTGATGGTGGTTGTTTTTATATATACAACTACAAGAGTTGTACATGAAATGGATGAAACAGCCACTTTTCCAGGATTTCTTTGAACATTATAGGATATCTTCTTGTAGTTGTAGTACCCCTTGACTTTTTTCTAATGAGACACACTGTTGCTATATTTTCCAACTAGTTTGTACTTTGTACAATATGCACAAACCGGGAGAATATTAATGTACACACACATTTCATGGTGGAGGTCGCGGGTATTAGGGTTGCATTAGGATTGCCATTCATCCACCCCCACTAAGTAAGTATTTTGTTACATTCAGACAGGAGTGATGAACTGCCAGGATGACTGAATGACGAGATAAGTGCGAGTACTTCGTAAACCACTCATTTTTCCCTTTTCTAAACAAATGCAAAACTAATGGCATGATGCAAAGGGAAAATGTGGCTACAGCCATTCCGATAAAATCCAAATATATAGTGGGTAGATCAATTTGCCATCTGCCCAAATACGCTCTGTCTCTGTACTCCAAGTCCAAAGTGATTACTTTTTATACTGGCGACGACACCAAGCTGGAGTGAGGCATCATCACCACCATGTGGTTTCGGTTCTCATTGTTATTGGGACAGATTCTTCGGAACAGCTAATGTATTTTGGTATTTATTCTTAAAAAAAGTTGGTGAATGGATAAAGTGGGATTGCATCCACAGGAAATGGGTTCATCCTGGAAGTTTATTGGTTGGCATTACTTTCGAAATAATCCATGTCACACACTCACAATAGCACAGATTTGTATTTTCAAGAATCAATTATAGAGTGTTCACCTCTAAAATGTTTACTTTGGTTTAGTCACCATTAATTATAAAAAAAAACCTGCTATCTAATGGATTTCAACCATTTTTAGAATAATTTAAATAATTGCTTGAATATTTGTTCACCCACATTCTTTTCCGCAAGCTAATTATTCCACCTCCACAAAACCAGTGAAAATGTTCAACTTTTCCCATTCATCATCGCCCTTCCATAATACACCCCGTCATCCATTATTAACAAGCCTCCATTAATTCTTCAAATCACATGTGTAGCTAATTTTGTCCTTAAACGTGTATCTCATCGTCACAGCAAGGGAACATCGGAGACAGGCGTTGATTGGCAGTGATGAATATTCATGAATTTTATTCTTTTAAAATGTATCGACGACGCGATGATGATGGAAAGAAGCGCCAGGAGAGTGTCTTGTTTTGGTGGTGCTACTGCATTGTGTTTTCTCCACCTAACTTTATACGTCTTTATAAAAAGGCTTCCCTGTTGTGATGTATTGGACTTGAATTACCACACAAGGGAGCAAGAGCAAAGCAATCCGTCTTATTTTAGGTTTGCACATCATAACACGTCTTCCACTTTTGTGCATGGGCTACAGGACGAATATATATAACTAAAGAGGCTACAAGGATAAACACAATAGAACCCCCTCTGGATTTTCACAGATTTTCAGAATTGATTGATTGCTTTTTGTGTTCTCCTCGAGTTTGCTTTTGTTGGCAGAGGATATGCATGTACGGTTGGTTCGGTGCCTGTAAATAATTTGTTATTTTATGGCTCTTGCAACTCTCGCGTGTGTGGGGTGAGGAAATGTATAATTTCTGTAATGAAAGATCGAATCAAATAACTTCCCAAGAGGATTCCTGCCTTTAAGTGCCTACTTTAAAAACAAGTAATGAAGATGATGAGGGATAATGAAGGTGTGTATTATTAACTGAGGTTCTTTGCATGATTAATTAATGTCTTGTTGAGAAAAGAGAGTCCCCGTAATTTTTCCTTTCAGTTGCTGGCTCTTTCCAATTGTAAACAAGAGGCTGCAGGAGGTCGCACCAGTAAAAAACGTAATGGCTTTTATGTATATATGTTTTCCTACGAAAAAACATTAGCACCAACTACCAACTCTTTGCTCCCTTGCTTCCCTCCTACTCCCACTTACTCCTTGTAGATGGAGCGTGCAAAATGTAAATATTTATGTGAAACGGAAAATGTTTGAAAGACGCTGTGTGAATTCTCCATTCAATTTTCCAGTATTTGTTTGCATTCACGAATGAACTATGAAGTAGAAGATGAGATGATTAACGAAAGCGTACTTTAAACAGTGGAGTGTGAACAAGTGTAAAAATAGAGAGGAGAGGAGAGCAGGGGATGGATGCACTTACTTGAATATTTTATCTTGGGGAACCTTGCTAAAATGGGAGATGTGCTCGTGCAGCAAGAGCCCTAGTTAAAACCACTCATCGACACAATGTCAAGAGATTTGTTTTTCCAAATCAAGCATTTTTATTTCTGCACTCCACTGTGTACGTACACACTTTTAAGAGACACGTGGAGGAAAGGTGAGAAGGTGAGCATATGTTTCTTTAGTTTAAATCCATATTAACCTAAAAAAAATTCTGAGTCTGTGAAAGAAAAGTCTCGGCAGGGAAGGAGAGAATCATGGTGGCAGAATACCTACTCCACTTATTTGAAGTTTACTCGAAAAAAGCCAACAATGAATGAACCGATTACATCAACTCACACCATCCTCAATCCACATCCATTTTTTGTTTGTTTCTGGGGAGCTCAAGTGATAAAACCAAAAAATGACTCTGTTCTGCTCCCTCATCCCCGCATTCTTGTCTCCCAATTCACATCAAATCAAACAGAATTCCCACGACGCAAAGCGTACAAGCAGACAAGAGAGGAGGGTGGTTGACAAAAGCCATCAATGGGATGCAGTCTCATATAATCTTTTAACAACAGAGCAATGACAATTTTGTACAAAAGTTTTCGGTCACATTTTGTGAATTACTCGAAAAACTAAGCTCATCTACATCACGATTTTCTGGCAAAAAGTACACAAAATGTATAACTCTCTCTCTGATGATAAGCCATAATTGACTGTGAGTAAGGAGTAGGTAGTTATGTGAGAGCCAAAAAGAGAAAAGTTGAACAAGAGAAACTGCAGCTGCCACAGAGCACTACTGGGAACGTAATTTTGTGGGAATGAAATAGTGTGCGAGGAGCAACATCAACATACCCAATATGACATGCACTATAGGAGATGGAAAGCATGTGTAGTTCTAGTTCTGTGTATAGGTATATAATATATAAAGAGTTACCAGTTGTGTGGAATCGGAATCAGATATCTGCTATCAAATATCCATCCAATCCAGGCACCGCTGGGCCACAGACCAGAAACCACTTTATTCATTGTTTTTTCCCTACCTTTCATTTTCTCCCTAGATATACTCTCTGATAAGGTACGACGGGTGCGTTTGTCTGTTCTGTATGTACAACAACAGGATTTGTGGGTAAATCTTTAGAGCAAAAAGTATATATCTGTGTAATAGTTTTACAATTCGTGTAACAAGGGAAGTTACACCGCTCACATGGTTTTCAACAAGGACAAGCCTTGTCGACTCGTGCGGTGGAGATTTGACGGTGGTGTGACTCTGAATTGGGAAAATGTGACATGAGCGTGATCACTCTAATGATCGTGATGATATGATGAAACCAAATCAAAAGTTGCCACTGACTTGCTACTACTACTTTTGTAGGGACACAGTGACTTTGAACTTCATGATGAAGCGTGATTTGAGTTTAAACAGGGAGACGACTCGAATAATTTACATTCACGCTGTAACATTCATGTAACCCATTTTATATATCCAATCCAATTTTGGGATTTTCAATGATGATGTACAATCCATCCACAACTGTATTTTCTGCATGGGATGAAGTTTATTTCGGGACTTTATATGCAAAGGAATTACAAGGAGCGTAATATTATTTAAAGTTGATCCATTCATGCATATAATATTCTTTTGCAGTGCATTACCCATGTACATATTGCAATTGCATGACCGCACCACATCATCAAACTGGATTGTGTAGCACACCACCACTTACACCAAAAAGCTGATTTCACTTTACGCATTCGTCTGCATCATTCCATTTTGAGACTTGAGCACAAAATCCGCTCGCCCGTGTAGATAAGGCAAGGCGGACTAGGAACTATGAAATCACTTTTTGGTATACTTATTTTATTACAAACCTTTGTGCCCAACAAAAAATATGCATTTGCACGCATACCCTCTCTCTCTCTCCAAGATAATTATCCTTTCAATGTCAATCCTAAATCCAAACACTTTTCAGACTCGCTCATCCAGTGGAGCACCGATTATGCATAAAATACAGTTTTAATAGTGAGCCACCCTTGTTGCTCACAATTGATGCGTGCATGTCTAGATAGGCAGCTGGTCTTCGGCATATAGGTACTTATACTTATCTAACTTGCATTCCAAGCGAAACTTTCCAGCAGTCAACAGAAAGGAAGAAACCGGGGAGAAAGCGACTCTGATCAATGAAGAATCAACCGAACGTGCATTATTGAGCGAGCGTGTTGCACACGGATAAAGTTTCAATGTATCAGTCACAATTCCCAACAGAGGTTATCTCACTCTCGTATTACTTGTTTTTACATTGACTACCATCCAGATTCTGAAGAAAAAAATCTTTGTTTTCTGGGTGGGGGAAAACCTTGACTTTTAAAAGAACACATGCAGCCACCATAGAATGTTGACTGCACGTAGACGTATGTAAACCCCCACTATTTACATTCACTAGTATTTCCCAAGAACAGATAAATATGCGGGTAGGCAGGAAAAATCTAATGCACTTTCCCTCAACTTGTATGCATACACCATCCCGTAAGTACTAAGCACTCGGATCATGACTTCATCGAAAGGGATTCTCTTTTGGCACTTGATTTCTGCTGATTCTCAAATGTCTTTCCTCAGCCAAACTTAATTTCAGTGGGAATAAGTTTGTCCTTGAAAACAAGACTTTTTTTTTCTGTTTACCTCCCAATTCTTGCTGAGAAAGGCTGCATGTTTTACCAGGCAAATCACCAGACCAGAGCGGATTTTTTTTGTGGTTTGCTCAATGTCAAAATCAAGAGAGAAAGTAAACTAAATAGATTGTGCTCTCAATTCTTATCCAGGAGGCTTATCACATTTGATAATGGAATGAAACTGTATATATTTCTGGAAAGGAAGGAAATGTACCCGAAAAAGAGGCTTATGTTTAGAATAATTCAGCCTTTTCGTTATCTTTCCGTCACTTTCAAATAGAATTTTCCGTGGAGTAGGAATACGGCGCAGTCAAGTCGACAAAAGCTTATTTTTTGCTTGAACCAAGATCCATATTAAACATGCTCATTGACTGGCTCGCCCATATTCCCTTTATTTCCAGTTGAGCTTCCAGGTAGACCAAAAAGGTGGGATGGGAATGCATCACCAGAGAAAATATATAAGACAACCACTAGCAATTCTAGGATAAGTAATCTCAATTTTCTGCATGAAAAGAACCCATCCGTACATTTAGGAAAGTAGCTCAAAACCCGGCAGTATAGCCTGCTTAACCATACATATTATTATTTGTATTCATTCTGTGCTATATCATTCAGCACTAGGCTACATGCCGATTCTGGTTTTCGGTAAGCTCCTCGTTTTCCAAAGTAAATACGAGAAAAATAAGAATTCTGTCTGGGAGTGTGTAATAGTACATATCCTGAAGCTAGCAAGAAAAGAATAGAAAACCATGAGAGATGACGTCGTGACACAATAGAATATAATCACCCAACAGCATATACAGTGAGAGAAAGAGAGACGTTATGGGATGTCTGACATCTTGGTAATAATATGATTACTTCTTGTACAACACTCACGATACGAAGGAAGGGACACGATGTTTTAGGAACAACAACAGAGAGACGCAAATAAAGATAGAACGAAAAAAACGTGTCTATATCAAGATTGTCATCTTTCCTCGGTTCTCATTCATTCTCACAATGCAACAATGCCGTAATGACAATGATTCAAAATTACGTTCCTCTGTTCACATTATTATTTTACGAATATCCACAGCAGTGAATGAGAAAAAAAATATAATACAACACTTGACACAATGGCTGACTCACAATGGGAAGTGGCATAGAAAAATATATTTTGGGGAAAAGATATGAGAAGTGAGGCCAAAATAATAAAAATGTTGGGTAATAATGGGAAGTGGCATAGAAAAATATATTTTGGGGAAAAGATATGAGGAGTGAGGCCAAAATAATAAAAATGTTGGGTAATATTACCTTCCCGTTTTTGAGGGCTTCAATCTTCAGCGGGGAAGGAAATTGTGTCTATTTGTAAGAGTAAGTGGAATGCACCACCACCAAAGTTGATAACCATCAAGAAAAAAAAGTTGGGTTTGATTTTGATGTATTTTCTCTGAAAAATGGATTTTTTTTCTGAGGGGAGCGAGCACCACGAAATGGACGTTTTGGTTGACAGGTTTAATATAACGTTTCCAATTTCATTGTGGTTCTGATAAGATTGATAGGTGTGATTGTGTGATATGTAGCGAGAATAGGATGCAAGTGGCAAGGGGCAATTTTATCACATGAATATTTCATCATTTCACAAAACTTTCCGTTTGCGACTGCGACTGGTGAGCTTGCGCAATTGTGGGTTCTACAATGCTAATTAAACTTTAAATGAGGGTATGATCTGATAAAGTTTCACCGACTGGGAATAGATTCAAGTGCTATTTGAAAATAACTTGATGTTAATAAACAGATCGGAATATTATATAAAATCCCGCTGAGATATGAATTTGTGAGGCATGAAATGAAATATCAAAGCTGGAGTGGAAATGACAAAGGCAAAAACGTGACATATGCCAAGGAGAACCCGTCACGACTCCACTTACCAGCTATTTAAATGCCGTAAAGACATTCTTTGTTTAAAAAGCCGACAGGAATCAGTTGGAAAAAATGTGTTATGCATTAAGTTTTAGCAACTTTGTGTATTTATATTATGTATAATGTAATATTTGTATTTTATATTATTTTGGTTTAAACCACTCAACTCGTTATGCAACGTCTAATTTTTAAATCGAAAAACACATGCTACGACATGCTTCATGGATTAATATCATCTTATCCGTGACGGTGAGGAAACCTATCATCTGGATAAAACTTTCACATTGATTTTTACTTCACGAAAACTTAGCACAAAATTTAAATAGACTATCATTCCCCAATCTTCAACACAAAATGTTTAACACACGCGAATATGAACCAAATGTAGTAAGCCGAATCCTGCTTCTGTGATCACATCCTTGGTGAAGCAGAATCTAGGAAAATTTCGCCGTGAGTAAGTCTGCAGTTCTGAGCTTTTCGGAAGGAAATTCATTCCAAGCAGGAAAGCTCACTTATTGCAGAAAAATGCCAGAACTGCGATGTAAACTACACTAATGCTATTTGACATTTGATTATACTCATATAGCATGAATTTAAATTCACAATGAAAGACTAAAAAGGCTGCTGGAATACATTCAGAAGGAGTATTGTTTATAAAAAAAGTTTCATCTCTTCTGCTCTAATTACTTCCTTTTCATGTTTTCAGTTGAAACCGGGATTGTTGGCACGAATTCGTATAAACTTTGTCAAACCATTGCGAAAACTTTTTTTGAGTCTAGAAATTATATTCCATAAAAGGCTTTGCAAATTCTCGGAAAAAGTGGATATGCATATTATGCATCCCTGCACATCAAAAACGCATATTGTACAAGTTTATATTGTAGAGACATAAAGAAAATTCTGGATTTTAAATATAATATATACTTATTTTGCAAGCTATGGAAAGGGTTTCCTCATCGTCATCCATCCCAATCCCGTCCCGACTAATTTTTCACTTTTGTCTGAGCATCTCAATCTGGAACGTCTCTACATTTCCTGGTAATTATTCGAATTAATTAGAACACAGAGTAGAACTCGATGTTCAGGAGAGACAGTGAACGCAAGCATCCCCTTTGTTTGCATTCATCTTTTCTTCTGGAGCACTCCAAGTTGACAAAACCTGGAAAGGCATATAGCTTTCACCAAATTCTCGAGTGTTTTTGACATTGACACACATAGTTTGCTAATGAACGTGTTCAAAAGACGGGGAAACGGTGACAATGCAAGTTTCGCTCCAATTTCCGCCCACATGAGTACAGTAAATAGTAAACATGTTAACAATGACGCTTTGTGAAATCAAGGTCATAATAAAGCATATATAACATACATGTCATCACCACGTGTCACCCTTGAAGTGTCACGGAGATCCTCTCCAGAATGCAGTTCCTCTCCCCAAAATTATATTCAGGTGTGTACCGCAACTTTTGCCTCTACTTTGCATAAAAAACGTGCACCTGCTCTAATTATTCATAATATGCGAATCAATACATGTGGTATGTTGTTGCTCCTTGGTGAATTCGGGAGCAAACATGTTTTATACGCACCACAAGACGCATTTTATTAAGTCTCGCCACAACTGAAAAAGCCACAACAAAATGGTCTGCATGTGAAAGAGGCCCACTAAATTATATAACGGAAGCCTGCGTGTCTTGCAGAAACTGCTTTACCTACGTATCAACAACTGCACCGTGTAATATGGAAAACGAAAACACCCCAAAACAAGTCAAGGATACAGTGATAGTGTGTAACCAAACTGGGTCATCTCGTACATGTAGGTTTGCAAGTCAACCCGTGCTACCAAAATATTCCACATTTATGTTCCACGGGGCCACGACGGGAAACAACAGAGGGAAACAGGAAGTGGGAGAAAGTAAGATAATGTCTTGCACAGAAACACGTGAAGATTAAGTACATAATATGATACATACATTCTTGTACTTTCCCTTAGACTCCTAGAGATTCTGGACACTTCTAAACAACCTTCCTTGTCTTGTGTGATCTACCAATCATCGTCAATATATGCTTCCGAGTTCAAGCAACCCTGTTTCGCTTTAAATGAAGGAACCATCAACCAAGTCTACCCCTATGAGCGCCCCGTGTAAGGCATCTACTTTAAATTAAATTCAGTCCAGTGTATTATTATTATCAGGATGCGGTATCACCATCACCGTCATCTTCCATCTTTGTATTCCCAACTTTTTACCTACGAGTCAGCTTAAAAAGCCTCCGCGTCCGGGTTTCGGTTTCTTAAAAGCAGTAAAAAAAAGTTGGAGGGGATGGCATGGTGGTGGCCGCGGAAGAAACTTTACTGGGAAAAGCCCATCTCATGCATATGTATGAAATTAGACTCACATTTTATTTATAAAATATTACAAGGCTCGCGTCTACGCATCCATCTCCGTGATGTAGTCTATCTTCTATCTACACGGAAAATAAGTAATTGCTTCACCTTCCCGGTTGCTGCCCGCCCGCATATGCACATTCCAACGTGGCTGTGTGAAACAAGGTGAAAATTCCAGTTGCGTCAAGTCTCATTGTCTGCGTGGAAAATCTAGGTAAAAGGGAAAGTATTTCCAGGTCTACACGCGA
This sequence comes from Dicranocentrus wangi, assembly GCA_036850665.1. Lineage (NCBI taxonomy): Eukaryota > Metazoa > Arthropoda > Collembola > Entomobryomorpha > Entomobryidae > Dicranocentrus > Dicranocentrus wangi. The sequence continues at coordinate 1,564 of JAANSN010004475.1, read as the reverse complement.
AAAAGGAAACACGTTTCACAACTACTACTTTTTTATGTCTTGGTGGAGCTGACTGATATAGCTCACGTCGACGGATATACACGTTTCACTCATTTCTGTGAAGAATTCGTATGCTCCGAGCTGTACATTTTTTCCTCTAATTTTCCTCCTGTCCGTCTCTGTTTTGTTTTATAGCGGAACGCAGAAAGAAAATCAAGTTTTTTATATCATCCGCAAAATTACCTGCGTGTGAATTATACACAATGTGAAATGTGGTGGTGGTCTAGTAAAGATGGCTCAAAACGGTGGAACAAAATTTTTTTTAGTTGAAAAACAGCGAACAAGGCACAGGGCAACTTTTTTGTATCATGTGATGTCTTGTCTGCTCTTTTTCTCTAATGTTCCCTTATTTCCCTGAGGGATGCTTACAAACATTTTCTTATCTTAAAACTTGTCCATTTCCCCGTTTCCCTTCCTTCATTTGCTTATCCTACTTGTTAACTTAGGGATTCGCAGTTTTTTTTTTTTGTAGGTGGCATCGTACCCTACGTGGTTTTTTAGAGGATCTGCTCGCTCCAGAATTTAAAGTGGCAAGGGTAAAATATTACTTGCAATTTTTTATCATCATGACATACTGCACGTTTGAGATTTCAATGAGCGCAGCGCAGTATAGCCGTACTGGAGGAGTCTCCGTTGTTCGTTGTAATTAGATATCCTGTAGATACAATCTCAATTTCCTGTGCAGAGCTGTGTAGTCCTCATTAGAGGCAAGACACGGGGAAACAGTATCTGTCTGTAATTAATTTCCATTTCTCATTTTCCCTTTTCAATATTCCAGAAATAATCACCACCTTATTTCTTCCGAGAAAACAGATGGGCCTTTCGGTCCAATTTGCACAACGGACGGAGCAGAGCACAACATAGAGACTCATACTGCATCACGGTTTTTCCTTGAAACCAGAAAATAATATGTAGGTTATATGTTATGGACCCATTTTCCATCATGGAAACATCCACATCTGAGTTATTACATCGGCATAGTGCTATCCACTCGTGAATTATTGAGGGGATGCTGTATATTATACCTCCCTGCACATGAATCCTATCCCATTATTACGCCAAAAAGAGAAAAACACACAGGAGGAAATAAGGCTAAAACTCAAAAACCAAACTCATTTGTACCCCTGAGCTCGTTTACAACACTATAAATATGCTATGCTTGATGTGCTCCTGGTTTTGCAAGCCACTCGAGGAAACGTAAAGGTAATACGTGCATTCACTTTAGAAATCCATCCGCGATATGAAATAATGTGTGGCAGATATAAATACACACTCCTCCAAAGTTGCTCCTTTATTCCGACTTTTTGCTCTAGTTCGCGTCTAACTCATCTCTATATTATGGTCCCTCTCCCATTCCCGTTTCAAAGCTGCTGAACACCCCCAAAAAGTCCAACGCCAAAAGTGCATATATATATAGATTCATGGAGAAATGCAAAGGCAATAAATTTTCAATCACTTACTTGAACCGAAAACTAATTTGTTTGAAACGAACGATTACACATCACACAGATGTGAGCCTAAGCTT
>JAANSN010004474.1:0-14980 GCA_036850665.1 Dicranocentrus wangi | reverse complement strand
TAACCACCACCACCACGAACCAGTTCCAGAGTTCCAGTACTACTACTACCACCACCAGGATAGATATCCATCCACCACCACCACCTCACTCAACTCACACACATATTTTTTTTTTTGGAATATATATATTATATAGACACACACATGCGTGATATATTCTGTTTTGATTCGAGGCTGTGTGTGTCCATTGTTATTATTATTATTATTCCTTTCGAGGGACCCCTATACTTTTTGGAGTGTATATCACGGAGGAAATAATAATATACATGTTTCTTTTGGAGTTGGTTGAACTGGAGCAGCAGAGGAGTAGCTGTGTGTCTGTGGAGAGAGTATATACTAGTGAGTGAGTGTGGTGTTCTTCGATGGACTGGTGAAGGTCGTGTGCGACGACGACCAACAAGAAGAAGAAGACGACGACGACGAAAAAGAGAGAGAGAGAGAGAAAGAAGAGACAGCACACACACGTACGTTGGGGGAGATATTTTATATAGACACTCTCGGCGGACACGGACCCTCTCTGATATTCCCTTTGAGTTTTCTCTCACTCATCATCGTCTCTTTTTAATTCCACCTGCTTCCTTTTTTATTAAACTATCTCTGAGGAACATATACTGCGTCTCCGCAACAGTTTATCTTTTTTCGAATAGGTGCGTTGTGTTTGGTATGATAATCTGTTGGTTGGTGATGATGAATGGAATTATGTGAAGGAGCAGAATCGTGTGAGAGTAGTGTTCTTGTTATATCATGTCCTTCACGTTCAACAAGGAGACGAGAAGGAGTCTCCGCGACCGCATTCGAGACGGTATCAACCTCATCCCTGGAGCTCAGGCTGTCGTTCAGGCTCCTGGGAACATTCTTCAGACTACTACCAACACTGCTGACTCCATCTCCAAGAAGCTTGGGTAACAAATCTACACAATAACGATTACTAAATGCTTTACAAATGTGAAGTAATATGGTGTGATTATTATTGTAGGCAACCAGGGCAGTCGAGTCTGCAGAAAAAGTCGCACTCGGTGGACAGCACGTCCCCTCAGTTTCAGCAGGAGGAGATGGGCACGATAAAAGCGCAACAGCAGCAGCAGCAGCAGCCACCCAGTTCACCAAGCTACCTCACGGCCGAGAATTCTGGTGGAGGGGATGCGGATTCACATGTGGGAAACGCTGCTGCCGGGAGCGGTGGCAGTGGTGGCGCTAGTCGAAGCGGTAGTGTCAGCTCCTGCTCCAGCACCAGCAGTTCTCCGAGTAAATACAGGACTTATGTGGTCAAGAGCAATGACACTGTCACCAGCATCGCTGCGTCCTTTGACTGCACTCCCAGTGAACTCCTGCGCGTCAACAGACTCATCACTGCCAGGTACCAACGGATTCACTTAGGATAGGATACAATTTTATTTCAAGTTGCACTTACAGTTACCGCCTCTCTATTTATCAAGTCCTCGTTATATGCACAAAAAGATTATTGTAATTCTTGGAAATGTAAACTACTGTTCGCGACAGTTGCGCTTATTAGCTAAATTAGCCATATAGATTGTGTTTGGACGGTTGATGTTGACCTAACTAGGCAGAGTCAAATGAAAAAAAAATCACGTGATTCGATATTGATATTGATATAGACTATGTGTGTTTAGAAAGTCACAATATGGCAGTCTAGTGAATGAGGAACACTCTGCATGGGGAAACATAATATTCCCACTTTCTATTTTGTTTTTTATTTTTCCGTATTTCAATTTACATTATAAATATATAGAATTCGTGATAGTAAATGAGTGGTTTTGCTGTTGCAGAGTGCTGTTTCCTGGCCAAGTGCTGAAGATTCCGAACAAGCGTGCGGTGACACCCCAGCAGCAAGGTACCCCGGGAGCAGGTACTCCGCCACAACGAGGAAGCGTTTCGACGAGTCAGAAGCAGGACGACGCAGCAACAGCGAGTATGCTGGAGACGCTGACGTACGCGCAGCGCAAGTTCCTGAAGGTGAAAGTGCGTCACGTGACGGACGGGAATGGAGTGGTGAGTGGGACGCTGCTCATCACACCCAACGCTGTCATGTTCGACCCGAACGTGAGCGACCCGCTTGTCATCGAGCAAGGGGCTGAGACCTACGGCATCATTCTACCCATTGAGTATATCATCGCTGCCAGTATATGGTCCGATATCTGCGGGATGAAGGTCAGGGGGAAAGAGACGTTTGTCCCTCCTGGGCCTAGGCCTGTCCTTTGGGGGGATGACGCTGCCAAACCAACACCCACTGAGCCTGTTGTCGTCGTTAAAGAGCATGATGAAGGTGAGGCTGGTGGTAACGCGAACGTGTTGTTGGAGATGCCTGCAGAAGAGTCTGCTCCTCCTCCTAGTGACGTCAAGGGACCTCCTCAATCTCGGGTTGCTGATAATATTGAAGGTGGCAAGGAGGAAGTGGCCTCAGCGAACGCTGATGATGATGATGCTGTTGATGGTAATGCAGTTTGTTCTCAGGGATCCGGCGAGGTTAGTGAGTCCACGGAGAACGGGGGGAACACTAGCCCCAGCGCCTGCGTCAGGGAGGAAGTCGTTGACCACCCTCTCAAAGAACCTAGTGCCATCGTGTCCACTTGGTATTTTTGCCTCACGATAGGAAGGCCTACTGCTCCTGCTGGAGGCAGCGGCAAGGTCGGGGAAGGTGGCAAGAAACACCCCCCTAGGAACCCCTTCTGCATCACCTACGGACAGAAGAATATAGTCCGACCAGAGTTCTGGTTCAGTGTTGCCAGGGAACAGGTCCGCTAATTATTGATTGTTACTTCATTTTAAACTATATTTAAATTATAATTCTGTTTAATCATGTTTTTGTTTCCATAGGTTCCTGAATTGTACAAGTATTGGATGTTCTGGTGGCCTCATCTTTACGGAGAGGTTGACAAACAGGTTACTAATATACTACACACTTTGGGATATATGTTTAGCCAAGTTTATGGAAATTGTTGAATTATACTGTGCTTATATTAAATTATCCATTTTGTTAACTTTCTACTTCTTGGTGCAATATGGGAACGGAAATTTTCCATTGTAACTTCTAATCTAAACCATTTTGATACACCCTGTATATGGGTTTGAAGAAAGGATATTTATAGTTTACTCCAAGTTTGAATGAGTATTTGGTTTTTGTTGGGTTGCAGGTGGTAACTGATCGTGGATACGAACCAGTGGACTGGGATAACCTGGACATAACGTTGGAGCATGGGAGAGGTGGAGGTGCTTCTGGAGGCACCGGCACCTCAGGAAGTCGTGGCGGAAGCAATGGCGGGGAAGAGGAAGAACAGTCCATGGCACAGGAACTCAATGAACTCACCAAAGAGTCTTGGGAGGTTTGTCTTTGGCTTATTATTATTATTTTTTTCCCTAAATTGTTTCTCTCTCGCGCGAGACATTGGTCTACCGTAGTCTCACCACCATGTCCAGTATGAAAACCGGAGAGAGCTAACAAAATAATCTGTTAATATTACGCGCTTGAGCAAGCGTGTTGTTGTTGGTTGTAGGAAATAATAATAATTGTAGGGTTTTTTAACGAGAGGAAGCATGACGAGAATAAGCTAATAAGTTAATTTTGATTTGAGAGGTAATATATAGGATTGATTGGAGAGAGGTAAAAAGAGTGTAAATGATAAATAAAAAAGAAAAGAGAAAGTATAAAATGCGGAAAAATGGTGGGGGTGCAGATGCTGAAGCAGCCGTACGCGAAGCTGTCGTCGTTCATCACAACCCGAGGTAGTTCAATAATGAAGTCATCGAGCCACTCGTCTCAGTCTTCAGTGAGTGACCTAGGAGGAGGAGGGCACCATCACCACCACCACAACTTGGGGGCATCCCACCACCCGCAGTCGACCTCATCCTCGACTAGCCTTTTCAACTCGCACCATTTCAATATTACTAACCCGATGAACAGTTTCTTTTTCGAATCTTTCTCCAATATCTCACCCAATCATTCCGTTTTCGACGACACTGATGATGATGATGATGAGTTTGCGGATTCTAGTTTCGAACAGGTTCGTCACACCATAATATCATCAATTGCACTACTACCCCCACTATTTATTTATATTAAGTATATGTACTTATCAGTCAGTTTGTGTGCACCCCCCCTCCCCCACCCCTCTCTCTCTCTCTGTAGATATACAGCATTATAATAATAATATGTAGTTTTTAGCTAGGCTCTCCCTATCTCATCCTTCTCCCTATATTTTATCCTTGCCTTCTTTTTATCGCATTTTTTTTCTCTCAAGATTCTATTTTTATCTCGTCGGGTGGAATTAACATATACAACACATGAGGTAGCATCTTCAGGTGGCAGTCGTTTCTCCTTGCTAGGTGGCATTCTATCGGGCAAGTATTCATGTCACGTATGCTACAATGTTGCAATACTGATGATTAGGACCATCCATAATTAATTTTTAAAACACAGGTTCACAGTAATGTCCAAAATTATTTAGTTATGGTGACATGACAAGCATCACGTTGGTTAATTAATAATTATAATTAAATCAGTTTTTAAAAAAGTTTTTTCCTACTATACTTGTTTCCATGTCAGCCCCATTCCCATTCTCACATGTGCATGTGGAGCGAATCTTTCAGTTTTCATTCATATTTTTTAAAAGAATATTTTCATCTCAAATTGCCTGATGAAATCATCTTGTCTGTTCCTCCGAAATCTGCTCATGTTATTGTTTTCCATAACTCTTGGTTCGAAAAGCATAGGAATGAATGTCTCTCTGTTATACCGGGTGAAATGGAAACATACGACCCGCAAGCAACACGTGAAAATGTTAGTATAGATTTTGCTCATAAAAAAGTTTCATTCGCTGTTATTTTTTCCACATGTTGTGTCTTCAGATCTTTTTACTTCACCCTATATCATCCAGTTGTACTTATTGCACATTATTTTATTAGTTGACACGCTGTATTAATTAGAGAACTATGGCAACTTAGAAACGAGGAGCTATAATGCTGTGTTCAGGTGGCAGAAAAGTTGCTGATCATATTCATAATCTCTAGTGTGCTAACATTCATTGGATGGGTTTAGGATTTTCAAAATTCGTTGTGTATCAATTTGATTGGGTTTTTGTGTGAAAATAATGTAAGGATCCCTCTAGTGGGTAAGAACCTCCTCGCACAAAAATCACAAAAAACAACAAAAAATTGTAATAATTGTTTTTATTTTATTATTATTATTTTGCAAAATGTGTCATGTAAACGGAATTTGTTTTAATTTTAAACTGCCATGTAAGTAAACATGTAAAGATTAATTTTTAGTAAAAACCGTAGTGAAACTAAATGTAAAAAAAACTCGTCACACTTGCACACAAAATATAATTATGCGCTGTAAATTGAGCACGTATCTAAAACAAATAAACAAACCTGTAGAAAGCTTAGTTTCCATAGAGAATTTTTGTCTGTATATAACTATGATTTTTTGTAAACACATTATGATGATTTTTTATTTTGTTCCTAAATGTGTAGTAGATAATTTTGTAATTATTTAAAATTGTAAGGTGGTTATGGAATCCTTTGGCAGATATATGAGAAAAAACCGCAAAAAAAAAACAAGTGTATCGGTCGGCTCGTATACGTATCCCCTGCTGCTACTGCGTGTAACAATTTATTATTATTAAAATATTTATTATTATTATTATTCTTGATCCTGTTGTAATTATGTGTGTGTACGTACACGCCTATATACATATATATATCCACGTAATGCGTTTTGAAATAAGCGAAGTCGCTTACCATTTTATTTTAGTTGTAGAATTTCTCGTATAATATATAGTTGACATTGTTGTAGTCAGACTGCTTCTTACGCTCGTTTTGGGTTTTTTCTCTGGTTTTTGCTACTTGATCCAGGTGGTGACCAACGAGGAGCTCCGCAATTTGCTGGCCATGGGCGGAGAGGAAATGATGACTATCAACTTACCTGATCTGATAGGCGGAAAGTCAGACATTCTTGAGGAGGAGGACATGAGGAACATCACCAGGCACCTCACCGCCAGGGCTGAGGGGTTAGTTAGTTACTTACCACTTTTACTTGACTTGAGATACTTGGTAGTTGTAACTAGTTTGTTTTTGCTTGTCGACACCACCACCGCACTTATCATAATACTGTTGTGTGTTTCTCGGATAGGTACCCTTGGACGCTGATATTCACGTCGTCGAGAGACGGGTTCTCTCTAAACTCGCTGTACAGGAGAAACACGCTGATGCAGGAAGAGTCTCCAGTCATGCTCCTTGTCCAGGACACCAACTCCAGAGTGTTTGGCGCTCTAGTCAGTTGTTCGCTCCATGCGAGCGACAGTTTCTACGGGACTGGCCAGTCCTTCCTTTTCACGCTCCGACCAGAGTTCAACGTGTACAAGTGGACTGGCGAGAACCTCTTCTTCGTCAAGGGGAATCACGACGGGATCTGGATCGGGGCTGGAGAGTCAGTACTTTATTATTATTATACATTCCCTTTTTATTTCACTATCTGTGCATACACCTCATGACCGCTTGTCAGTCTATTGATGCTGCAAATGCAAAACTTAGTAAATATTTGAGAATCGTGTTGTTGTGATTTCTAGTGGCAAGTTTGGCTTGTACGTGGACGGTGACCTGAACTGCGGTCGGACGGAGAGTTGTCAGACGTACGGAAACGCTCCTTTGACGGAACCTCAGGACTTTATAATAAAAACGCTCGAGTGCTGGGCTTTTGGCAATTATGTGCTCAGTAGTGGTACGGATCAGAGTTGTAGTGAAGCTTTGAAGTAAAAAATGAAAATTTCTATAAAAAATAATCCGAAAGGAAAATTAAACACATATATACGTATATTTTATAGCCGCAGGAAGTAATAACACTGTGTCGGTCGTGTGGCGGTGGGTTCTCCTCTCTACAGAGAACCCACTCCACCGGCACGTTTACGTAAGAATCGCTAGTGTGGGATTTTTTAGTCCTTTTTAGTGGAATATATAGAGGGAACTGTAAAAGTATATATACTAGCGTGTGTGTTTATAATACACGTGCTTGCAGAGATACATAATATTCGGTAATGGAGAAATTTATGAAACCGTGACAACTATACTACGGTATTTTTGTCATCTCTGCTGCTACTGCTGATCTCAATTTGCTAAGAAGAAGAAGAAGCTCTTGCCTATATATATTCCGTATGTATGCTGCAAACCAAAATGAACTATCCGGTCGGTTGTCATGGAGAAGCGCCCTATAATGTGTATTTAACATTTAGCCAAAAAACAGAGAGAAATAATTACATATTATTATATAATGATATAAAAAAACGAAAAACGATTATTCGTCTCCGGTCGTGTGTATATAAAAAATGAAATATAGGTAAAAAGAAAATTCAAAAAAAAGAAGAATTAACCCCCGCATTTCCAATTTCTCCCTCAGTCTTATACCTATATACCAAGAACCAAATCAAAAATATAACAAAATTATTTAAAAACAAAATACGCTGTGAGGACTATTAAAAACAAATCGGCTTTTTTCAGAAAGAAAAACGTGATTCATTATAATTACAAATTAACCGGCTAAAAATTAGGTGAAAAATTGTATACAAAAATATCGCTGATAAAAAAATATTTAAATATTATACCTTGCGTAAGAACATTTGATTTCTTTGAGAGATCCATTTTTCAAAGTAGTGGACACTTGATTGTTATAATTTGAAATATATAAATATCGTGTGACGCTTTATAATTTCGTTGGGAGTGTAGCATCATGCACACAAACACACACAGACAGGCAGACAGACAGACACACATACACACACGCGAGTAGTGGCAGTGATGATTTTAATTACGAGTATATATGATATGATATAAAACACTAGAGACTGATTTGTTGAGATGTAGGGTGCATGTCTTTTTTTTGTCGAGTTTCAGTTTTTTTTTTGTCTTTTGTTTCCTTTTACTACATATATATATATTGTTCGTGTTTTGTATCAGTGCATTTAGTACGTGTTAGGGAAAATAATACACTTGGTGGTGCTATATATACTATATATTTCGAAAATGATATTATATACATGAATATATATACGTATGTATATTTTTAACGTGTTTTGTTTTTGGGGAACTATAACCTCATTATTATTATTATTATTATTAGTTTTATGTCTCCACTTTTTATGTCCGAATCCTCAGTTAAATTTCTAGAAGCGTCCGTACACAAAAAGATTTATAATGCATATATATATGAGTCTTCCAACAAGATGATGAGTATAAAGAAACATGATTGTTAGTGAAAAGTTATCAAAGAAAAAAAATTGCAACATATTAATGAGAGAAATATATATATTATAAAAATGAATAATAATAATAAAAACGTCAGAGTATTACCGCTTTTTATATACACTCTCTTTTATTCAGCCCTTCAATTCATTTTCATATTATTCTGCCTTTATGATGCGAAATGATGCCATGTACATTAACCTATTAGCTACAGCCAGTGTCATCAAACGACAGTCAGTAGTTTGACTAAAATACTAAATATTATCGAATAACAGGTCACATGGAAGACTTTAATTTGCTTACTTTAAAGACGATGCGAAAGGGTGTCAGTGTGTCAGGGAGTCTAAAAAAGGACAGATAAGATCTGGGATTTCCCCCAAAAAATCTGTTAACCCTTTTCAATCCTCAAGTGTCTTTAAATTTAACTGAAAAGTGAGCAAAAAAAAGGTTGCAAAGGGTTAACAGTTTCTTGGGGAAACCGGAGATCCTATTTTCCCTAGAGTTCCTGACAAACCTTTGTAGATACTGTTACTGTTGTCCCAGCGACATTGGACGCAGCAAGCTGCTTTCATATTTTGAGAAAAACTGAATCTACGAATGACGCATACCGTGCCGTGACCACGACCACTCGTACAATCATGGATTATTACATTTCATAAAACCTGCGAATTTTTTATATACAGGGCTTTCTTTAATGTCCGCACCTATATGGGAATTACATGGTAAAATTTTCGTTGTCATTGCACCGTTCAAGCCAACTTAACAACTAAAACTTTTTTTCCATGGTGTTTCCCATGTAATTTCTCATATATGTGCGGACATTAAAAAACGCCCAGTATATAGGTTTTCCATCAATGGTAAGTCAAAATTTGAAAGTTAAGTGATTAGAAATCAAATTTTTTGGAGTCTCCCTGGAAACCTGGCTATACTGCGAACATTCGAATATCGCAATGGTACCCTTTGATTGTAACAACAATTACTTTTCGTCTAACTAATTTATTATTATCGCGCATAAACTATCCTTTTTCAAACAAGATGAATAAATTGTTAGCCAATAACCCCAATTCCCCACACATTTAAAACAGTGTGTCGGGAGAAAGTTGCAAGTTGCAAGACAAGTCACAAGTGAAGCTTATCTTGAGAAATCTTGCTACTATTTACCATTGTCATGTTCGATGCCCAACATGGCTACTTTCCAGAAAGACTCCGAATTTGATGTCTCTCAACTCAAGTTTTGACGCGGCACTGGTGGCACTTACGAAAAACTGCATTTTTCATGCAGATTTTATAACATGATCATGATATGATCATATGAATGGCTACAGTGTACACAGGGTTTGTTATATAATGATATGACCGAGGAGTACAGGACTTTTTATTTGATCTAGACAATATAATATTCCGTTACCATTTGCAAGCATGACTTTTCAACAAGTGTGGAGCCTAGATCAATAAAAGACACCCTGTAAACGCATGACATTGCGTGAAAATATTTTGCTCAAGTTGTCATTGCATTAAAATCACTTTCTCTTCATTTTGATCAACAACATTTACAGCCAAATGCAGAAAACACGGTATAATGTAACCTTGGATGGATTAAGCGAATATGGGGCATATTTTTTATTATGCCAACTGATACAAATATTTTTGGTGTGGTGTCCATAGTAATAATAGGACCCATAGTAGCTTAATCCACCCGAGGTTACCTTTATACCTTGTTTTCTGCATTTGGCTGTTAAAGTGCTATGCATGTCAGTTATTATACTAAATGTAATTAGGTAGTTATGGAAACGAAGTAATTACGATAAATAAACGGTGTAAATGAGAATCTCAATTTAATTTATTAGTTAAAAACATACAAACAGAAAAGTATTTATTTAAAAAAAAATCTCAAAATTCGACTTCAAAGTTTCTCTCGCCTCCGAACCCCCTGTTGCTGTCGATGGGTGTATGGGCGAAGGAATCAATATGTTGAGGATTGTGGTGTCCACCACCAGCATAATCATTGTCAGAGTCATCCCTGTAGGGAGCAGAGGGTGAGTAATCTCCGTGACAGCAGCAGTCAACCCTCAATCTCCATACGACAAGATCTTGTTTGCTGAAAACAGCGGACTTGTGTGTTTCGAGGCCTCCGATGAGAAGCACGTACTCTGGATGCTGAGCAACTGCATCAGCCACCCTGTGTAGGTTTCTCTGCTGCTGCTGCTGCTGCTGTTGTTGTTGCTGGACAGCAATACCACCTCCTCCAATCTGTCTCATCTCGAAGCTCTCGGCGGAAGAAGACCCGTTCCTGTTATGCCTGTAGTTTGGATTCTCGACGTAGTTGATGGTCTCCATACTGGAGTAGTCGGAACAGGTGGGAGAGTCAGAGTAAGTGACCAGATGCTGCGTGTCTGCGAACCTGACTACAGAAGTTGACTTGCGGAACGTGGTTGTGGTGGGTCCCGTACCCGCCTGACCCGTTCCCCTCGTCGCGGCTGTCGAGGACGAGGCTGAGGAGGAGGATGTAAGCATGATCTGGCTGTCCGTCGTTGGTGTTGATGCTGCTGTTGGGACACTGGATGACGAGTGGACTCGACGGCGGAGAGGAAGCTTGCTCGCTGTGGCAAACACTCGTGGACACGGGCGACAGCCTGGAAAACTCAGCCGCTCGAACGACTGGATCAAAATTAATCGCAATTATTATTATTTATTTAGAAAGGTCGTGTGATTCAAGAGATATTGGGTAGAATCATTTTCATACAAAGTTTACGAGGGTTATTGGTTTAGAATTTTAGTTAATATAAACATTTAATCTTTATAATGCGTGATGATTCTACTAACTTATCATCAATTGGAGAGAATTAAATGCTAATTGAAAACAAATATGAATGTTAAGAAAGAGAAACCTGTTTATGTCAGGAAAGAGATTTTCATTTGCAGCAGAGAAATTTGCTAAAAGTGCAACTAGGCGCTGAAGAAGAATTTAAGTACAATTAAAATGTTTTTCGTATTCCATATAAAGTAGCATAAACTGGATTTAATGTCTGGTTAAACCTTCATAGTCTCTAAACTAGTGTGAAAATGAATCAACCCAATATCAAATTTATTATTATACAGGGTGAAAGCGTATACCTCCGAGTTGAACTCGAACCTCCATACGTCATCACTCCTGACGCCACCCTTGCCTTCTCCACCAAACACGTACATGTGATTTCCGACGACGACAGCAGCGTGTCCTTTGAGTACGCCAGGGGAGTAGAGGCACTTGATTTGACTCCACCTCCTGGACTCGATGTCAAAGACCCAAAAGTCAGACAGCTCTGTGAGGTCACACATCCCTCCGTAAACGTACATTTTAGAGTTGTGGACAACGGCCGAGTGGTTGTGTCTCGCTGGAGGGTATGGACCACTCGACTCTGCAGACTTCCCGCACGCGTAGTACCCGTTGTTGTGGATCAGGTTCGTGTAGGAAGACGACGACGACGATGATACTGTCCAGTAGTTTAGGATGTTTGTCCAGAACGAACCTGGTTTTGACGCTGATGGTGTTGATGATGGCACGCTCAGAGCTGTCCACGTCTCGCTTCCTTCATGTACCACAAAATAAATAAATTATCATACTTACAAATTAATGAACCCATCTACAGGGGGTAATGAAATGGGATACATTACGAAAAATAGTTATATTGGAAATCCATAGAGGAATTAAATTAATCACAATGAGAGTTAATCACAATATGTGATGGGTCAATTCTGTTATCAAAATTCTGTTCTTATTGTCAACAAATTTTGAATTGTTTTTATATCTGGACTTTAATTCCTTGTCATTGGGCCAATTTTATCCATCTTTCAGTTTGACAATCCAACCAATCACGAGTGCAGTGACAACGAAAATTTCCCCAAGCTATTATTTCTCGTAATCTAACCCGTTTCATTACACCCTGTATAACTATAAATATAATGTAATAAAATAAATAAATCTTTATAAAGAATAATAGACAGTTAGGAACAGCGATCCACGTAACTACTTAAATTCCTAAAATAATACGCACTTAAAATACACGTTAATTGTTCCATTACGTAGTTACGTTGACCATTTCCGAACTGCCCATGGTCCAGAATAAAATAGAAGTAATAGAGACGCGTTAGTACCAATGTTGAATGCCCAGCAGTCGGCAACACTGCCCTTGAGATCCCTGTATCCTCCATAAACGATCATGACGGGTCCAGTTTCCCCATCGATTTCAGCGACGACAGCAGAGTGTCCCCTCCTCATGACAGGAGCGACAACGGCAGGTCCCACGCCAGATCCCCTGACCGCTTTCTCAGTAGTGGGAGAGGTGGTCTCATTTTTAAAGCTGATTTTCTCCCAAGACGACTCTGACGACTTTTCGTTATTCCTCCCCCAAACCCAGACGTGTGAGCTGCTGTCCGAGTTGTGGTGACACTCCCCTCCGAACATGTACAACTTGTTGTTCGCACTGACTAGCGTGTGTTCCTGTAGCCGCGGTGGCCAGGAAGCGTCTGACGATGATGATGAAGAGGTTGACGACGCCTCGTTCCTCGGCGGCTTGATCTCCTTCCACACCCCACTCGAGAGGTTCAACTGCCAAAAGTCTTTCAGGGCAAACGTGCCCGAGCGACCTCCGTACACGTACAGGTAGTAACTGCTGTCTGAGGGGTCGTAGTGCAGCGCTGTTGCGTGCTTGTACCGCGTTGGAGGAGGCGACTGCGAACCCCCTGTTCCTCCATCGCCATCCTCACATTCTGACAACTCTGCCTGCGTGAATACTGACTGCGTCGGGGAGATCACGTTTGACCACATCTCTTCTCTATCAGCTCACCTTTAATTATCACTAATCTCTTTGACTAGACATCGTTCCCTTAATTTAATAATCACCTTTTTTCAAATTATATTAATTTACTTGATTCTGCGACTCTTGTTTTTTTTGTTCTTCGTTTGTTTACACTCCCCTCGGCCCCATGCTTCACCACCCCACAGCACTAACTTTTGTTATGACATGATTATCTACCTACATGATTTTTGACATTTAATTAATTAGAATTTAGTTTTTAGAAAAGTAGAAATCCTTAAACTTGAATTTCAAACCAATGTGAGACTAATTGTCAGTTATATAGCTAATTTTTTAAAATATACAAGGTATTTAGAATTGGAGTGGACGAAGGAAAATAAGAAATAATATGGAAAAAGTGTACCAATTTATTTGTAGTGCATGTCAATATTTTTACTTACAGGAAATTGTAGGTATTTGTTTCAGCTTTTAATAATGCATGACTGACTAACCTGTTCACAGGTCAATATTTTCTAAAAATGCCACTAAAAATTATTTATATATATACATTTTTCTAATCCATGAACACGGACAATAAACTTCTTATAGAGATATTTTATTTGTATTTTAGCTAAATTTTGAAAGATTACAGCCGTCGACTTTAATAACAGACAAAGCTATTTATCCGGACCTATATATCCACGATAAACTTCAGTGTTGGTAGATTATTTGAACAGTACAAATCACTTAATAAAAAGGTAGAGTTACGTATTATGCAATGTAGTGTATTTAATTTTACTGACAGACATTCAGGATCAACTCTGGCTTGTATCTGGTTAAAAAACCACTGGTTTACACGGTTTTAAATGTTTTTGTTTCAATTGTGTAATTGAGTTTGATTACGCAAAATAAAGTTAAACTAACTAACTAATAGTTATATAATTCATTGTCAATTATTTTTGTCAACCTGCCCAAAGTGAGCATTTTTGTCTATTGCATAAATAGCAATTCATTCTTTCATTATGAGAGCCTGCCAATTACATTTCATAATTAAATATTTTTTTTCAAAAAATTAACATTGAACCAGCTTTATAAATTCAAAATTCATGTTGGTTTGATTTCATTAATTCGTTTCGTACACAATGTCAAAATAACGTCATCCGTAAACATCATCTTATTTACGCAACTCGCACATTTATGCTGTAGGGTAACACGACTGCACGTAGTCAAAAAACGCTTGGATTCTCTAACACGCAATGGAAACAACAACAGAGAGCAAGAAAAAAACCAAAATACAACAGAATATTTCTTCTACTACGTCAGCAGCAGCAGCAGCATATATATTCAGCCACACATAATATTCCATCCAGCACTTGTACGATTTTTGTAAAGAATCACCTGTCATCATCATCCATATCCACACTCCACACACAACACAACCACTAAAAACGGGCTATTGCACCCACTACCCCGAATCTAACCCTCCCTTCACCCCCAACAATCCCCCTCGTAAAAACCCCCCAACCAACCCCATCGAACAAATCCCCCCAAACAATAACCCCTCGACCTGGCTACAACCCTGTGAGTTTCATCCACCACCAGACCTGAACGCCCCTCGTACTCTACATCCTCTCTCAAACGAGCCCCAACCCAACACTTTCGTCAGCAAGCCCATCAAAGGATATGCGGAGCAACTACTCCGTCCAATGTTGGAGGGAGAGTAGGTTAGGCTAGAGTGTACCGTACCCTCCGTCCGTCCGAGTTCCCCAACCTAGTCGAGATGCAGACAGCCAATGGGAAAGTGTCTCGTAGGAAAATCGATTCCGGACCAATCAGATATCTCCACGATCCTAGAGTAAGTCAAACAGCAGCAGAAGCAGAACAAGAAAAAAAATATCCTTGCACTTGATATATTGGTGTATCCTTAAATTCGCCAAAAAGTTGCATGAAATGAA
>JAANSN010004473.1:0-14980 GCA_036850665.1 Dicranocentrus wangi | reverse complement strand
GCCGCGCTGTCAGCAATTTTCAAGCAAGCAAAACGCCAAGAGATTCTAAAGTATTCAGAGAAAGTTTTGAAAGCAGTTATGAATTCCCAGTATGAAAAATGTGATACGATTTTACGAAAGGCAGGGACAAAACTAATCCAAAGAATAGGGATGGTTTTCTTACGCACTAAGGTAAGTAGGTTTAATAAAAGGCAAACGTATGGTCCATGGTTGATTGATACAACCGTCTTAATCGTATTGTTAATATTACCAAATATTTTTGTTAACTATTTTCAAGGTGGCACCGTGGCGCTACCAGCGTGGAAGTCGAAGTCTTCTAAAAAATTTACAGGGAACAATATCCGCCGGTACCAATGACAAAGATAAACCTGGGGCTCCTGCAACTGACGAAGATGAATCAATTAACTATCAGGAATTGTCGCAATATTCCGAAGCAATTGAGTCTATTCTTGATAAATTGTTGGAGGGTTTGAAGGATAAAGACACAGTGGTAAGATGGTCAGCAGCTAAAGGTGTAGGCCGTGTGACAAATCGACTACCAAAGGACTACGCAGACGAAGTTGTTGAAGGTCTTTTGCAAAGTTTCTCACCCAGAGAGTCCAATGGGGCGTGGCATGGGGGTTGCTTGGCACTTGCTGAATTAGCCAGACGGGGTTTATTGCTTCCGGAACGTTTGGATACGGTGATACCAGTTGTCAAAACTGCTTTGGTGTATGATGAGGTAAAATATTACTGGAAATTCCAATGTAGGTGATGGAAATAACAAATAATGTTATTTAATGAGACGGAGAATGATATGATTACCTAATTTTGTGAAGATTCGAGGAAACTTTTCTGTGGGCAGCCATGTTCGCGACGCTGCTTGTTATGTTCTGTGGGCGTTTGCTCGTGCTTTTGAACCAAATGTTGTAGAGCCATATGTCCATGACATAGCTACATCCCTCATCATTGTGATTCTATTCGACCGAGAAATAAATTGTAGAAGAGCTGCCTCGGCCGCATTCCAAGAGAATGTGGGCCGTCAAGGAAATTTTCCTTTCGGAATCGACATTGTTACTATTGCAGATTACTTTTCCATTGGAAATAGGCAGAACGCGTTTACGAATATTAGGTATACTGAAATGCTAAGATATACAGCTTGATTTACATTATGTTTTCCTACCAAAGCAAAACTGTATTAATGTCAACTGAATTTGTAGTCTGGAAATAGGAAAGTTCACTGTGTACACTAAACCAATGATTGACCATCTGATCGACCTCAAGTTTAATCATTTTGATGGCTTTGTTCGAGAATACTCTGCTGAAGCAATGGGAAAATTGGGACAATTGGAGCCAGATTACATGATTACAAGAATAATTCCAAAACTCATACCTTTATGTAGTGATAATGACACATTCACGTGTAATGGCGCACTGTACAGTTTGGGACATATCATGGTGAAACTGCATGAGATTGATAAGTTAACACTTTCAGAGGCTACAGTGGAAGAGATTCGAAAAATCATACCGAATGTAGTTGATCGAAAATTTCGTGGCAGTGCCAAAGGTAATGAGCTAATTCGACAAGGCCTATGCTTTTTCATCAGGAGTGTAGCTCAAGCAAAGTAAGTTTTTAGAATTTTATATTATTAGGTATATACATTAAATTGCACGGGTTCTGTCGGACATTAGTTAGGCATGTAAGAATCAATACTTAAATTCATCATCATTTTGTTTAGAATGCCATACCACGGTGATGACAACTTTTTATCATCTTCCTACAAATTTCTGTCGGAAAACATTCCCAATTTGGATAATAAGACCAAAGTTCTAGCGGCTGATTGTTTGAGGCATTATTTCCTCGAGTTTTATTATAAAAATCCTCTGAAACATTCATCGATCAGTGGAATACTGGATCAGTTTGCGTCACAAGTACGGGCTATTTCACTACCAACTCGACAAGGATTTGCTTATACTTTGGGTTAGTGGACTAAAGTACTCACCCTCTGTATTTAACAAAACATTTGATGTTGCACATCCTGAATTGCTGGTATTTTTGTGTATTGATTGTTTATAGGCAAACTACCAAATGAAATTTTACGGGAGAGTTTTTCAAAAGTATTAGACTCACTACTTGTGTGTGCCTCAAATTCAGAATGAGACATCAGTTTGGGCGGAGTCAAGGAGGGATGCGATTGTTGCAATTACGAGTATTTTAGCAGCTAAGCCCCTCACACTTGAAGAGGTAACTAATAAGTTTCCAGTTGGTATACATAGAATTTAAAAAAATATCTCCAAATATCAATATAGTAAATTTTGATATTAAGGACTGGGAAAAGTGGAATTCCTGTAAAATTTATTAATCATGGATCATTATTCGATTGCTTAATCGTGAGCTTAGACGATTATACAACTGACAAGCGTGGTGATATTGGTTCGTGGGTACGAGATGCTGCAATGGTTTGTGCTAAGGTATGTTTTTGAAATGTATGTTATTATAACAATCCTCTTTCAAGCTGACAGGACAATGTAGGATCTTATTGTTTGTATTGTAGACTCTTACCATACGATTAGCTGAATGTTGCAAGAACTCTCCAGATCAAATGTTAGACGGCAACAAGATTTCAATAGGTGATGGGGTTGATAGCCAAGCAGTGTGTCGAAAAAATTGACAATATACGTGTTCGAGCTGGGAAAATATTTGCCAGTTTACTTCATTATCAGTATAACTATTGAAGTTTTGCAATTTAACGCAGCAATTCACTGGAATCAAGTCAAGCTTTAGATATGTTAAAGTGTACATTTTCGTTGCAGGAATCCAAGTATTGAACAAATACCACAACGCGAAGAAATTATTAAAATTTTCCCGGAAGACTTCTGTCAGTTCTGTGAATTGGCGATCTACATCGCAAACATTTCCGCGTTTTGTTGAACTCTTGAAGTTTCAAGAGTTTACCTACCCTATTTTGTCTGGGTTTGTTGTGAGCGGGGGAAGTCTGGGCGACAGCGTTATGAAAGATTCAAATGGGACTGTGAAAAATTACATTCATGCGTCTGGAGCGATGGGAGATGATGAAGTCGTGAGATTGGGGGGAATTTTGCTACAGATATTTAAGGTGATCAGAGGATAGACTTTATTCCTACGTCATATTGATTGACCCATCCCAAGCTGAAATTAACTTGACGTGTTTTTGCTTTACAGGACAATTTAAAAGTTGAACGAGTTACCTTACCCCTACTAAAATTTGTTGCAAACCTTCTCCAATCCAATGTTTTGACCTCACTAATGACAGCCGATCCGTCGTTTGGAACAGGATTGATTGATTTGGTAAAATCAGAAGTCGTTAATTCAAGTCGCGTCGAAAAAATCGCAGCAACGGTTGAACTCTTATGTGAATTAATTCAAGGTCCTGCAGCAGTAGTGAAAGGGTAATGAGAATAATTCCTGACACCATTATCTAATATTTACATTATACATAGCCAAAGACAAGTTAACAATATTACGATTTCCTAATATAATACAGCTCACTGAAGCGGCTTATGGTATACCTTTGCCACGGCTTCCCTCGCGTTCGTATTCTGACTGCACAAAAGTTATACGAAGCGTTAATTACCTACGGTGACGATAACCTGGAAGTTTCGCCGGAGAATTTGGACGAAGTAATGACGTTGTTATCCGAAACTCGGTGGGACGGGGAAGTATCGCAGTTGAGGTCATGTAGGAATCGAATCTGTGATTTATTAAATGTGCCTCAGCCAAGTTTGTTGAAACCGTCCCCTTCTAGTTCCAAAACAACCTTATGACTATGCGATTCCAATAATTGAAATAGATTAATGCAAATGAATATCAATCGGTATATATAATATCTCAAACATTATTCTTATAGCTTTATTCTCGTGCTTTCTTTTTTGCAATAACGAACTCATGTTTTCTAACAGTAAGTATTTTAAAGCTATGTGATAAACCGGTGTTTTAAATTGTTATGCTTTGTTGTATAGAAAATACACGAAATTCAGTGGCAAACCTTTAAAAAGGTGGAATAAAAAACTAGTTACTTTACTAAAGCAAAAATAAGACTTAAACTAATGTCGAATATATAAATCAGTATTTTACAACAAAATAAAATCGAGTACGTTAGTTATCCCTGGCAGCTACAGGCACAGGGATTAAAATTACTACTGTATTCAGTTCAAAAAAACATATGCCCTATAAACTAACAGGAGTGTTTTACATGCAATAGGTAACATTCTTGTAAATTAACGGTTAAAAGTTTGTGTGTCCCACACAGCTCAACAATGTCCTGATTTTTTCATTGTTCTCTTTACCTACCTAATTGTAACACATATATTCTATATTTAGGTAGTAACATTTCAGTTTTAAAACTAACCTTTTATGAAAAAACTGTTATCACATTGATTTCTGTCAGCTCGAATATGCTTTCGGATTTTTCATGTACTTCCTTCTTAGCATATACAAGTAGTCTGTGACTTCCTTTGGTAATAATGTTGGATTGTGCTACTCTTCAGAATCTGCTCATCTTATCTTAACTGTGCATATAATTTACAATGTTGCAACTTCAACTTTTACTTACAATTACAATTTGCTGCTGATTTGATTCAGGTGTGTTACCATTTTGTGCATAAAATAGATAATTTTTATAAGTACAAATATGTGCTTAATGAAATATTTTACAGTATTTACCTAAGCATTGTCGTGTTGAAACACGTTTATAGTTGATTCTTATATCTAAAAATTCACGTATAGAATCACCGGTAGTTATCATCAATATTGATTATGTTTGGATTACAATGCTTCTTTAAACCCTATGTATAGAGTGCACCATTAAATGAAAGTGTTAAAAGGTACAACTTTAGATTTCAAAATGTCGATTGCTACAAAATATAATCATGTCATGTTTGATCATCATGGATGTTGTGCTTCCATTTACCACAGTCCGCTGATTGGTGATCTGAAGCATTTTGACAAATCAGAACAAAAGAATTTTCCTAATTAATGCACTTGTGAATGTGTATTTTGCACCAGAGATAGATTGCAAATACTTTCTGCTAAAATACTTTCTTGATCAGACACCCACATATGCAATTCGTAGTAGATTGAGTTTAATGTTTCGTTTCGCCCCTTTCAGGTAAAGTTATTATTAAGTAGGGATATTATTTTAAGTCACATTACAAACAGGTAACGGTTTTTGTGCAAATCCATTAATTATTTGTAGAAAACTACAGCGCACTTCCTGCGAATAAATTTTCTGGCTCTTAAGCTGTCAATCTCGTGAGTGAAACAAATGGTAAATGACACCTTTCATTCTTAACTTCTAGCTGTATACATATAGGTATTTAACCATATGAAAATGAAATACTGTGAATTGTGGGAACTAGGTATATTGTCTACAGTCAACATTCACACTTCATGGAACTTCTCTCCATTTGAAGTGAGTACGTACGTAATAAAAAAGGCCTATTTATATAAATAGATAATGGCACTGGCACAGTATCTAACATTTCCCACAAAAGCATATATTTTCATTATAGATCTACATTTGTAGAGAGACTCCCGTCAGTTTTCCTTCTTTTTACTAATCCAGGCATTTCCGGGTATTGCATGTTTCGACAACTGGACTCCTGGTTGCTTTCTTCTTAATGGGAAAATGCTTTTCGCTGACATTCTCTCCGTCCGCAGAGAAAGCAATTTATCATTCATGATCAATTTTACATACCTTTTCCTGCATATACCTTTTGTCAGTGTGCCAAAGAAGGAAAAAGCTTTTTGCAGGATTAAACATTTTCTCTGGAATGTTTTCACTCAAATAAGCTGCCCGAAACACGATGCAATGATCATCAAGGCCAGGAACGCGAGGGCAGGGTAGTTGTATATATTAATGTTTGAAAGTGACTTTGTGTGTTTTTACTTTGCATATAACGCATAATATGCAAGGAGAAACAAAAAGCCTGTTAAAATATTTACAGCTAAATTGTCGACGTACCTGGAATTCCGTCTTATTTCCGGCATTTACTCTAAAAGTAGCTCGAAAGGCATTTTTGTGTGTAGTTGTGTGTGTGAAAATATAAGTAACGTTTTGGCCCCTATTTTCTAAATTACTATAACCGTTATACGTTTTTCTTTGTGTGTAAAACTCGAAACACAAACGCCAGAAGAACAGTGTCGTACCTTGGAATTCTATGATTCAGTTCATTATTAAATATTTAACATTTTATCGTTATTTCCAGGACCTAGGGTAGGTTTTTTATACGCTTATGTGCTTAAAAAGCATAAACAGGGACATTATTTTTTTTGCAAAGTACGCTTGCCAGTCAGTCTACTCTTTCTGGAAGGAATTACTTGACTCTAGCACTACTAACAAGTGAAGTGAACCAATTAATTCATTGCAAATGGCAGATTAACTATATCAATCTAAACCTAGTTTTTTATGATTTTTTTGTTCGTGTGCTCCGTAATTAACATGTGTCAAGATTCCAGAAGGCAGAGCAAGAAACAGCAAGCATTGCAGTAAAGTATAAATTATGCATACATGCTCAACATCTCTTCCACTTTTAGAAACGTAGCGTGTGTGAGTATATATCTACCTACGTACGTATACGTATCTCATTTAAAAAGTATAAAATAAAGTTGAGATCATTCGTTGCGTTCCAATTTTTCTATACTTTTTTTTTTGGCTTCCTACAATTCCGTATCCACATTATTCTCCGAATCATCAAGAGCTGTAAGCCGGAGGTCGTCAACCATTTTTGGTGGAGTAGTGACAGGCCTTCGTGGCCAAACTTGAACACTCCTCAAAGTATCTCCAGCCTTTTCCAGCTTGTCTAATGCTTTCCAAGCTTCCCACATGTTTTGCTCGATCCACTCCAAAATAGTTTCTGCTGAGAAAACAGGCTTCAACGAGTTTACCACAGAGTTTGCCAGCAATATCAAGTGCCTCTGAAGCCTTGGTACTTGGGCAAACACTACTTCATCCACTCGTAAAGGCAGAGAATAGTTGTGCCGGATGTTATACGGGGTAACCCACCCGCGCTTTCTGCTTATTTTTGCTTCTAACTCCCAAATATCATCCAGCAAAGATCTTACTCTGAATACTGTTCTGAAGAAAGCAACACCGGGAAAGTTGCATCTGGTCGCAAATCCTAAATCTGCATCGGATTCACGTAGCATTTTGTCTATCCTTGTGTGATGATTTGGGCAAACCAATATTTCTTCGAATAATCTGGATATAATTTCTCCTTTCTCGAAGATGACAGGAGGTTGAGAGACAACCTCTCTGGCATGCAACCTCTGATTTGAGAAACCATCCCGGTTTGCCATAAGTATTCGAGGATGAGGTATGCTTCTGAAATTCCTTGCTGATCTTCGAAATATTCTTGGCGATGGCTGAGACAATGGCTCGTCCGTGGTAATCGCAATAGGATTGGGATCCAAGGCATTCGACGATGACGAGGTGGATACTGAACTGGAGAGTATGTCCGTATTTCCCCCTGGGGGTACTGGGGTCACTGATGAAGTGCTTGATGGAATCGTAGTAGCATCTAATAACTGGGGATGCTTTGGAACGAATACTCTATTCTTGATTGAGTTGGTAGAGCTTGATGGAGTGGATAGCACAAGGGACGTGTAAACAAGGGAAGGCAATGCCGCAGGAAGTAGTTCACAAAGCACTGCAAAATGGTCATATCGCATCCAACCAGTCAGCACCTATAATAGAGAATGGGATAGGGGATAGTTGTCATTAAAATAATAGCGAATCACAAAAGGGAGGAGTGCTAACTTAATTATACTTATCCAGCAACAATGCAATATTTCTCTCAAGGATATATTCGCAGTATTTACTCTACTTTCTGTTTGATGTACTTACCAGCCCGCCCACGCCCTGTCCCCACTTTGGAGATTCTCTAGTAATCACATCAACCCACCTTTGAACATTATCAGCGTGCCTTGCAGCCGGGGGAATGCTAAGCGTTTCTCCAAAAGCCCCCTGAAAATGAAAGTATACAGGCATGTTTCATTGGCAGTTCAATCAGTTACTGTAACATCAGCATGAGCACAACTGATGCGGAATAAACTTTCATCATCATCACTAACTTTAAAAGCAGCAGCGGCCCAAATTGTGGGAAAGACTTCGGCATACTTTTCCCATGACTCCCACCCCACGAATCGATCAACATCTTCGGCATATACCCATACCATTGGCTCCACAAGTTGGCCTATCCCAGAGTCATTAAGCTTACGAATGGGAACGGAGCGTAACATGTCATCCCAAATTATTGGGATTCTTCCTTTGGAACGAACATAGGAAGCCACGTCAATCACATGCTTGAGGAAGAGCTCATCCCGAAAGTCTGACGCTGCTGTGCATAAAGAACAGGAGCGAAGGTTGTACACTTCGTCACAACCAATGTGAATGAACTTACTGTTCTTATGCATGTCCAAAATCTACACAGTAACAACAAAAGAAACATTTTTTCCCATTAGTTCACGCTTTGCAGCTCGCTAAATTATGGTTGACACATACCACATATATTCGCAGTGTCTCTGAGGAATTTTCCCTTGATTTAGAGTAAATACAACGAAAATGAGAAAAAATTGTTATACTTGGTCAATCATTTGTTGAATCAACACGAGTGTTCCACTTTTCGAAGGACAGAATGACTGTGGGTCCCCTTCTAGCTCGCGAAGATTTCGGAACTGCTCCATTTTCAAGACGTATTCCACATGACCAAAGGTTTGTACTAAAGGAATGACTTCGAAACCAAGGGTTCTCTCTGCAAATGCCACAATTTCCTCTGCCTCCTCTTGGCTGTAGCCTCCTTGGACTAGGGACAAATTGGCAAGGTGGCCTTGCCACGGGAAAGTATCTTCCCATTCGAGAAGAAGGCCATTAATGCCGGACCGCTTTGCAAGTCTTAAAACCTTTATGTACATAGTGAGAAGAGCACACAAAAAAACTGCGTTAGACATACAAGTCAAATCTAATCAATCCATATTACTGAAGCTAAAAGCTGATAGAGGCTGAGATAAAAGAAGTGAAGAAGATAAAAGAGCTAAAGAAGTGTTTTTTCATTCCTTTTACATATAGCCAGGGAAGTGAAAACAATCTTAACTCTATGAATAATATACATATAGACTATTATGAATCTGCAAAAAGAAAAACGACGTTGCAAAGCTAGTCGCTTTTATTCATAATAATAATATATTACTATGCATCTTACATCTTTGATATACGACAACTTCGGGGGAGCACCCTTGAGATCCAAATGTATCAGTCTGCTGTCAATAACTTGGGAAAAGTTTGATCTCTGCTCGAGCTCACTTAGGCTGAGATGGTGTCTCTCATAAGGATGGTGCGACTGATGCCGTATCCTTTCCAGATTGCTTGCCGCAGCTGCCGCACTTTCACTCAAAGGATCTCCTTTACTGCCGCTGGAGCCACTTTCCACGTTGTTATTTTGCATCACAGGATCGTCCCTGTGATGTCCTTCAATGTAATCTAATAGGAGGGGATCATCCTCGTCATGATGAACGGGAGGTTGATGTCCATTGTAGTACTTGGGATTGTGGCGACCCACTTCCTCCACTTTACCCGTCCTTCCCCGCACAGGTCTCGGTCCCATAACGTATTGCTTACTTTGTTGAGCATTCTCGAAGCCCCCACCAAACCCATATCGTACGTATCTCTCACCATTATTATCTGAAATGAAGTTGACGTTGGGTGACGGTGTCGTCTTGAATCCATCCGGGTAGTAGAAGAATAACGACGAGATGAGGACGGTGATAAGGGAGAAGAGGAAGCAAAATGTGAAGAAAAGTCGAGGACGTTGACTTTTCGTACAAATACAAAACTCTGGCATTGTCGCTAATGTATATACCACCTTCACATTTGATTTTCTTTTTCACGAAAGGCTAAAATGTTGTTTGAAATAAAAGGTAACTTCCTAACAGTCGTTGCTCCTCCGTGGCTTGTGGCTATTATTTCAAACTGCTGCTATTACTTGTAATGGGAGATAATATGTAATGGGACAAGCTATTTTTACACAAAGTTTATTTCTCGCCACTAACTCGGTCACTCTTAATTTTTACGTAACAATAATTAATACCACGCAAATATGATTATCTCTCCTGCGCAGAAAAAAACTATTTTCTCAAAACAACCCACTTTTTCTCACGAGACCCTCTCAGTTCACAACCCTACTTGCAGTAACATTAGACACTAATAATATTCTTTTCTTAAAGCTTCATCAACACAGATCATTGGGAGGTCAGAGTCATGATGAAGGAAAATCGTATGAAATGTCTGTCTAAAAATAAACCATCAGCGCGTCACAATCTTAATCAAGATACGATGTGCAGTACCAAAAGTAATATAACAGTACATTTTTCAATTAGCGTGACTTATACTTTTACATTCAACTCCGTACATAAGATGATTTGTTTGATATGTTTGAATAGCAGTACCGGGTTGCGGTGTGTGTCTTACTTATTTGATTGAATAGGTGTCTTAAGTTTGAAGTTTAGACAGATTTGTTTTAGTAAAAATTACTGACATACAACGATAAAGCCCTGTCGATAATTAACAAAGGAACCTCAGGCTGATGTGCGCTTTAAAATCTACATACAAAATTTCCGTTTGCTTAACCCTATGATGACTTACATTTTAATGTAGACATGAATGATTCATGAAACACGATGCATATTATAAATTACAGTCGCATTCCTATATGCACAGCATGAATGACTATTTTGATGATGGGGCCAAATGTGCTAACGCTTAAAACCCATTAAACTATGCCCTTTTAATCAGGAATACATAGAGGATTCACCGGGATCGCTACAATATAGCACACTAGTTAAACATCCGTTTGACTTGGCTCCAATTCGAAAACTTTGTTTTAACATCAACTCATCAGAACTTTGCTAAAGTTTGGCAAAAGTAATGCAAAGATTCTTATAACGATCGCTTTCTTCGATAGGAATTCAGATTGAAGAGCGTGAACCGACAATTTCTTGTTGCCAAAAATACCTCTTACATCAAATTACGAAATTTCAGAAAGTTTCCGTATAATCAAGTCTTCATCTCAAACTTGACGAGTCAAAGTAACGAGAGGGGGGTAACACCTACCAGAAATTGCATATGAGTTAATGCATTCATTAATGGCAAATGATGTGATCTAATTATGCTTAATTATTTTTTTTTTAAATTCAATAACAACACCTTTACAATCACGTAAATCTCTCAACATATAAAGACCTTGGGCTTTCATGAAATATTAAAAAGTGCAAATATTTACTCCTTGGTGCACATTTTTCCGTGACGTATTATTACTGCCAATATCTGTAAGTCGGTAGGACACAGTGTTGCGTTGTTAGTATCGCACATTCGCATTTTTCTTCAGTATATCACGACTCAATTGAAGACCACGCCAACAACTAGCGTAAAGTTGAAAGAAGGCCGCCGCTCTTTAAAAAAAACATTAGCGTTTTACATCAGTCTCCCCGCGAGGTCCTCCGTATATAGGTCTGCGTGCATTCTTTTGAAATGCTTTATTTTTTCATGAATCTAGGAAGACTGACGGCTTTTTCAAAAACAAGTTGACGTGTTGAGAAATGCTTTGACGAAAGGTAAAAACCATACGCAAACAGCAACCGTATGAAATGATAGTGTACTTATTCAAAGCTGTTATTACCACTGTCCAATTAGGCAATCCGCTTCTTATTAAGATTGATTTGTCATTTATTTCACATAAGACCAAATCCAAATTCTTTTCAGCACAAAAATTTGGTTGACTGAAGTTTCTTTAAAAGAGTTGGTATAACACGATTCTACATAATATATGTTTCCGTGTATACTCGCAGGACACGAAAGTGTTCTTTTTTCTTGAGAAAACTTAGAGAGCTTCCGTTCGCCTTCACAAAAAAAAATCGCCACTATAATCACACTGCACTACGACGTAGTTCACCTTTTCGGCACACAGTTGTCATACTTGAAGATCCCAATTGATAAAGTTGTGTAGGGGTAGCTGCTTCGTTGCCTGCATGACGATGAATACAATGATGCAAATGACAGGAACTGCATAGATGTTGACGAAAATGAACAAAGATAATGATGTTGCGAGGATGACTGACGGGGTGTTGTTATATTCACAACAGTATCTCCACTACTGCGGCTTTACATACCAATCATACATTAACAACACCAAGATGAATTTTGCTATTGAGGTGGTGGTACTCAAATAAATTACCATTTTTCGTTTCAAGTCGCACGAACGAAAGCAAACTTGAAATATTTTTTCCTAAATCGTGCAGATAAAAGTGTACCTTAATGTATGTAAGTAAAAGTCTTTTCTGAAAATTTTAAACAATTTGATGAAACCAATTAAGGTAAATCCAGTTTTACTCGCTCAACTAGAATTGTTGAATTGAAGATAAATTGTTGTTGTTATTCCCAAAAAAAAACAAACAAAAATAATGTATATTTACAGGAAAGAAATTGCTTTAGTTTATTTTATTCATGCAGTCAGCAGAAAGTACAACGGCACACTTGATCACTGGTCAATATCAATTTGGATAAAAAATTTGTGCAATTCTGCATTCGTTTTATCGTCTCTATGTCTATGCGTTGCTTTCTGATTGATTACAATTAGAGTCAAGAAATAGGGAACCTCCTCACAGAACATGCTAACGATGCACTGAGAAAAATCTACGAGGTGAGGTATCCTACCCCAATCTTGTTCATTTCACTACTGACCTGGTGAATATCATAAGGTAAACAAGTAAACGTAATAAAATATCTTAAAGACCGTGCACACTGTCTCTATGTATAACTGCACACGAAAACACACTGTTCCCACAAGCAATCTCTCTGTTAGTATATTATATTGTTTTGTACATACGCACACGTGTATACCAAAACAGCTATAATATGCTCTAGTCTCGTTTATCGATCAAATATTATTACATTTTTTTCACAAATAGCGTTATAAACTTTGTATATTACATTAGAGAGAGCTTAACTGCATTTGCGTATACCTACGTGAGTTTAAAAGTAATAATGCTTTATATAGTTTCTGAGATTCGGTATTGCTTCTCTGGTAATTCACTTCAGAGTAAGCAAAGTTTTTTTAGCATTACCGTACTTCACTCTGTCTGTCTACATTTTCAAAGGAATAATGTTCTCTCTTTTGGATAGATTTTATTCAAAACATATAGTAAAATGCTATTTATGGATTTTATGATGGATACACAAATCTACTTTTTATACTACCTTTTCTCTACACATTCCCTTACAATTGATATTTGATGTCTGCTACAATTTTTCTTACTTCGCAGTGCCACTCACTTTTGCTGCGCTAAACTCATGTTTTTGTAGGTAGTCATCTTCATCTGCAGCAACCTTGTTTCCTACTACCGTGCTATTCACGAAGGGATCCAGGTATGTATACCGACCGAGCCAAAACGCAGGCTAAAACTATTTTACACTAGTACCAATGCAATACCAACATTAGCAACCAACAAACACAACACATGAGCGAGCTACATATACCAACAATAAGTCACTCTCTGTAATATTCCATTCTTTTCCCCTTTTTTGTATGCCATGCTGCTCATTTTTACACGGCTTTCCCGTCCCGTATTACTTTTTACGTGTTTAAAAGGCCCATTCCCGTAATATCTTGGTAAAGTTGCGATGTTATTACATGGACACCATCAAACCTTTATGTATGCCCAGGTTTAGGGTGCCTTTGGTAGTGAATGTCCTTTCTTAAAAAACCGTAGAAAACTATATAGATGGTGGATGGTGATAGAGGGATATGCATATTATGCGGCTCGGCTCTAAGCTATAAGCATAGCATCTCACGTTGTTGGCCGTAAGCCATTCACTATTTAGGTTTTCGATTGCTTTATCCCACATAAGTGGAGAGACAGATATGCATTCAATATCCCTTTTCATTGCTCGCTTATGTGATTATTTCAAGTTCTTAACAGAACAATAAGTGCTCTCTCTACTGCGAGCTGAGCTTATTCGAATTTTATGATTTTATCTTGCCTAGCAGGAGCGGTAGCTGTACCTGTGGGCTGCATTACATGGAAAAGTGCATTGTTAACTTTGTTGTATTGTTACATGCTTTTTTTATTTATCGATGCATGTTGTGTAATGCACTACACTTTTTTGTTATGTCATTCTTAACTGATATTTTTTCTGATTATAGTTCCATATGTCTGGCTGATGTGCTTGTGTCTAGCTGTACCTACGTATTCTATACACTTGCACCTTCCATAAAGATATTTTTGCCCTAGGCATACCATTTCCTGATTAGTTCAGACAGAGTTGGAGTATTATCCTGGTATTTTTTGTAGCCTTCTTCCTTTTTCCAATTCGGTAAAAAAATGCCTGCATAGCATGTTAAACGACCTTTGCTTTGTACATAGTGCATAATACCCCACCATGCATGATCTACACATCCGTATGAATGGAGCTGAAAAAGGTTGAGGACAGAGTTGAGTATGTTGCTCGGCTTGTGCATTAGACAGCACGCATGAATTCAAGTTTCAAAAAGTTCAAGGATTTGCTTACGCCAAGTAGAGAATAAAAGAGAAAAATCCCTTTTTATGGGTATAATAAGGTTCTGCTTCATCCGATTTGATGGATGTGTCCTTCCTCCACGGCCCGTCTTCACTTTTCATTTCTCTCGTTTGTTATTTTTTTGTTATTTTTCGTGGAATACCACCACACCGCACCGGTCATAAAACTATTCAAAGCTATATAGTTATTAGATGATTTTAAAATGATGATTATGATAAAAACCATAATAAATCATTGTACTGTCTTGTATCAAAGGGGGTATTACGCCACAGCTATCAACAAATGTTTCAATACAACTTGCAAGCAAAGGATGACAAGACATTTCGTTTCACTTGACATTTTCAATTTTCATACTGCTCCTAATTTCAATACGAAAACTATAATGGACAGGTGGA
>JAANSN010004472.1:0-14981 GCA_036850665.1 Dicranocentrus wangi | reverse complement strand
AAAGGCTAAATTTTAATTTGTCCGAATCCCGAATAACGAAAAACCTCGAAGAACGTGGGAGTCTCGAACGCTTAATTAATTCATACCAATTTTTGAATTTCGTATTACTGAACGAATGTTTCTGGAATCAAAACAACGCTTGCCAATGTGCTTTTGAGCACGCCTCAATATAAAGACTGGGTGAAATGACAATGACTATAGCTCCTCAGAGACAAGTACTTGTTTTAATTTGAAACTTTTCGGGGACGCATTTTAATGACGTGAACGGAACAGACTCTCCACTCGAGAAAGTCAACATGCATATCTCAGCAAGTCAAGTACTCATCAAATAGGATACGAACGGATGGTAATGGCACAACATTTATTTACGCCAGACTGGGTTACGCTCTGTCATTTACGAATATCTTGTAGACTTTCTAAATAACCTGTCAGTCAGTCATATTCAACAAGAACTCCAGGACCAATTAACAAATCAAGATAGGTCACATTGTTTTTGTGCAAATCGGACCAATACAAATTCATGTTGGCACACAGCTCCTTCCAAATTTTCCAAGTATTTATAACTGCGTTCGGAAGCTAACTGAGTCGGAATATATGTATATTGTATCTGCGCCATTTCCGGTTCAACTTGTTTCCCGTTTCTTGGAGTACTTGCTCATTTGCATATTTGCCAAAAACTTTCCCGTTCGCGCACTCCATCCATTCCTACCTGCTGATTAAAAACTGAAAACGGGAAAGCATTGAACAATGATCGAACGAAAAGACGGCTGACGCTGACGACGTGTTGTTGAGAAACCCGACCGTCTCTTATTATTAGACTATAGTATTCCGTGTAGTTTTATTGTTTCATGTTATTGAAATTAAATTCCAAATCAGTGAGTTTGAAAATTAGCTGATGTAAGAGTGGAATCGACTTTTTCTCGTTTCTCCAAAGTACATAGTAGATGTCTTTGGCGTCGCACATCTCAAGAACGGTAATAACAACCAAGCGACTCCGCTCGTCAGCCATAATAATATGGTCCTTTGTTTGTGAACAGGGAAATGATTTTGGGAGAATTGTTCGCTCACAACCAGCAGCCACTTATTCAAATGTGCTGGATATACTTATATTTTTCCGGGATTTTGCATACCTACTTTGAAAATTCTAGGAAGACAACCAAAGTTTATAATTTTATTGAAAAATTCATCAGGACCGTGAGGATAAAATCAGACTTATGAAGTTTGGATGAAATCACACGGAAAGTCAATTAGGCATTTCTTGACATATTGAGGACATCTGGATAAAAACAGGTATATTTGGATACGTATCAACAAGGATGAGCTATATAAGTTTCTAGTTTATATAGTGAGGAAGAATATATTGAGCGCAACAAACAAACAAAACAAAAGAAGTGAAGAGGAAAAGATATACGATACGATATAATGTGAAATACGCAATCAACGAGTTAACTGCGTTTGTAGTTTGTGACTCCAGCCAGATTTAGAAGTTACGTAGTCTTTTCTAGTGACGAGATGAAATTAACTTTGTTGCCAACAGTTGTGACTGAAAATGGCATAAACTGTGGGGAAATTAAGTGAATTTTTCGCTCCACTTGTCATTCCTTCCACCATTCTGAATATCAGCATCTCAATGAAAAACTTTGGAAGCTCGTCTTCCTCTCCTCATTCTCCTCCTCCTCCTGTCATTTCCAATAGCACAGGGAACACCAAGACAAAAAAAAAGAGTCGGGAGAGACAAGTCGCAGCGTAGTGCGGGGACGGGGGCTGATGATGTGAGTGTGGAAAACAACGCTATTTATAGATATGGGGACCAATAACATTCTGCGATATACATAGACCATCAGATCATCTGAAATGGAATGTCGTCAAGTGAAAGCCAAGTAATCAAGTGGGAATCCCATCTGCCAGGTTGGAAAAGTTGCTTCAAGCCATTTGCATTATTGTTATCTTGTGTTGAGTTTGGAGAGGGAGTGCTCAAACAAACGTCCTTCCTGAATTAGAAGTACATGATGCATACCTACATTCCTAGTAGCTATAGCCGGGATCACAGGTACGTACATGTCGTGCAAGCAAGGCTTTGTTTGAGTTAAACGAAATGAGGTGAAGCAGCATTCGTTCGTTCCCATAACCTGTGTTCAAGTACGTTGTATAAACAGAGTACACTTGAGCTGCGGAGGGTTATCAACAATAAGGAATAGGGATTCAATCTCAATCAAAACACTCGATAGGTAACTTTTCGGTTTCGATAAAAGAGACTTGAGCTTCATCCATACGAATTCCTTTTCAAATTGGATTTGTTGTCTCCCTCCGTGCTCCAGTCTTAAAATCAAACTCTTCGGTAAAAGTCATGGGAGTAAGTGAACCATGAGAGAGAGAGCAACATATCGTGTCATCAACAATCAAATGGGGCCAATGCCACAGCAGTGTGGAGACACAGGTGAGTCATTCCCTGTTTATGACAATCGGTTTAACAGGTAGATCACAAAAGCGGATCGCGAGCCTCTGGGGCAAATCGAGTTTTTCCAGGTAATACCCCTTTTTCGCTGTCAGCACCATGCATATAAAATTACTACAGGATCTCTCCACCCAACCAAATACTTTGTAATCAGGACTCGGGAAAATGAGGGGTTCCCAGTGTGTACACACAATACACAAAGAATGTCGTCCCCATTCCCCAGTCACTATCCGAAATCTAGGAAAGCGTTTGGTGCTCTCTCAAAGCTTTTAAATTAATAAGCCCTCCTTTGTAAACAATCATAAATCGACACTGGGCCACCTAAACTGTCTAAACTTCACAATCTCTATAATTATCGCTGTCCAATTTCGAGCCTGGCTAGACAGATTTATTTCCCTGTTCCTAGATTACAAATTATCACTTGAACTTTGTAGTGTAAAACAGATAAATCAACAGGAGAAACTCATAAATTCCAGGGCTTTTATTATACCCGAATAAAATACAGGGTTTTGGAGCATTTTAAGTGGGTGCGATCACTCTGCCAGCCCACCACCACCACCACCCTGCCCTGTGCCTTCATCATGCAACAACTTTCAGGCATCAGGTTATTAATTACAAGAGGTATTAAAGAAACAATTAAGGATTGGATTAAGTAGAGATTAAAGAGAGTTTTCATTCCGAGTCTCTGTGATCTACAAAAACATCAACACTTTGCTACTGTTGCATGTTTGGTGTTATAACACATGGCAAAGTGTACTTTTGCATGTTTCCCTTTTTCACACACATAAATTCCAGCTGTTTTACTGGGAAACTTGTAGTTTACTCAAAATTTTCCTAGGCAAAAGCAACCCAGTGAGCAACCCAACGGACGGTAGGTAGTAGTGCCCTTACATTTCGGGAAATATAATACCTACTCACTCACTACTGTAACTATATGCATACGACGGGATTGTGGTTGGTGTGGTACTAGCAAATCAACAGTGGTGGTTTTGCGTTTTTAGAGCAAATCGCCATCATAAATTGCTAAACCCTTGTAAATCTTCTAAGTGCTCTAATTCCCCGCCCAATTCCTCATATGCGGCAAACATGCAAACGAAAATTATCTATTTTTTTCTACTACCAACCATTTGCATTGTTACGGCGTAAGGTGCCTCACCTAGCTCGCTCGCCCACCCCCCAGTCGGAGACACCCATAAGTAAAAAAAACTAACCTCGTTATATGGTTTCGTTGCAAACTCGCCTAGCAGGATAGCTTTCACTTTTTCCAAGATGAAAAAACGCAAAATACAATTATGGATATGACTACCTATACGCAGTCATGAAACATGTAACATGTTGCTATTTCCTTTCTTTGGGAACCAGTATTTTGTGGGAAAGTCCTTCACAACATGCGGTCTCCAGCTCAAAACTATACATGTTAAACAGTATAGCACGGGAATTTGGAATAGGTAACCAAACCAAAACCTTCCCGTTTTACGTATTCTTGGCCTTATATACAAATATCATTTGAAATACACGTCCAGTGCGCGAGGTTGCATAAATACGGTACACAAGCTATCATATCATCATCCTACAGGTTTCTTTCTTCTTTAGAATAAACACTAAAAACCATTCAGTTTTCCCTTTCTCACCACTTTCAACAATGTAAATGTTATCGTTAGCTACCACCAACTAAATACATCTGCATGCAAGAGGGATGATCACACGTTAAGTAGAAGTTGTGTGTGGAACACAGGCGTGTCACACAGTTATGTACGCTTTACGTGTTCATACCCCGCTAGCCCAGTGGTTGTTCCTCTCTCTCGTATCATAGCGTGTAAAAGAGGATGAAATATTAGAGAACAGGTTGACGTCAGCAACTAAAATAAATAAATTTGAAAACTCATAAATCGCAGAGGGTGGACGTGCTCCTATAAGTTATGGAATTACAGACTTTCTTCACTTCCCGAAAATCGCTCACTCTCTCATAATATGCATGCATTCATTCATTCATGCATGGGTGCAATTTTGAAGGAAGCTTTTTGGATGAGGAATATACGCGAGGATAGTGTATATGTGCATTCTCTATAGTCATACAAGTATAATAATTCTTCAGGTCATACAACAAACAAATAAATAGGCAAAGTAATTTTCACAGTGAGCCCCCACAGATGTAGCCTTTCCATGTGATACTGCTTTTGTGAGTCCCCGAGTCAGGAAAAAATTGCCTTTGTATATGTGCCTTCTTATTATGTACGTTTGTATGCATAATTTTCACAGTACATATTACATATACATTCATTCACTCGTACTCATGAAGGATTTCGCATCATGTTTGAAAAAAGTGTGATGTTCAAGTATTCAACACTGCGGAAAATATTGGCCAATGCTGTTTCATGAATTCTATATACACACACACACACACACCACACACAAAAAACTCCTCTAGCCGCATTCATGAATCTTGCATAATAAATGGTCTTTCCTTACACCAACCAACACATCCAGTGCTACCACAACCATTATTAACCAGACCAACAAAACAAGCGTACATATAGTGTGGTGCAAGGCTCGTCGTATGTTTTATGCATGGCATGTGGAAGTCTTCCTTATTCAAAAAAGGTCTTGATAAAGTAGTTTTGTATATTTGAACGGGCTTTCACCTGCTAAAACCACGTAAGAGGTGTAGTAAGTAGTCCCGACGAAAAATATTCATAAGAAGATTCCTATACCTCCTCCAAAAGTAGTGGTTCTCTGCTGTTGTAACTTGTAGTTATTCTACATGTTGTCTGCTGAAGTGGTTTGCACGT
This sequence comes from Dicranocentrus wangi, assembly GCA_036850665.1. NCBI lineage: Eukaryota > Metazoa > Arthropoda > Collembola > Entomobryomorpha > Entomobryidae > Dicranocentrus > Dicranocentrus wangi. The sequence goes on along the minus strand of JAANSN010004472.1, from coordinate 9,737 downwards.
TGGATCTATGTTGATAGCATAAAAATCTTGTATTTGAGCATCCATGAGCAAACTGGATGGTTTACTAACTTCACACTGGTACTACCTATAGATGGGTCACAGCATTAGTATGCATTGTGGAAATATACACATCACAGCTCTTTTAGCTACCCTCACGGAGGAGGGGGACTTTCTATAAAAACAACATTTCACCCTTTGTACATGCTACTTTCCACTCTATACTTGTAATAGGAAGATGATGGATGAAACTTGAGGAAAGCAGCTCAACCATTAGTCAAACCTATCGAATTGAAAACTATAACATAATCAGGTATATATTATACTTCGCGTGAGGAGGGTGAGGGAAAAGATTCTGAAAAATAAAAAATATATATATATAATCTATATCCATTTCTACATACTTTGAGAGTTTTTTTTATGTTGAAGATATAAAAAATCCAGACTGTGAGTGGGCATACCTGCTATATCATTTTTTGTGACATTTCTTCAGGAAAAAACGTTTTCTACTTCCCAGCATCAAAAAATAGTATAGCAATTTGTCGCCTAGCCTGATAAGGAATCTCGACCGTCAAATATACGCGTTTTCTTTCTTTTTTATGAAAAAGACTGTCGGCTACAAAAACACGAAAAGAAATGTCCAGGGTGAGTATACACATAAAATTCAGGTGTACATGTTTTTGTGTTTACACCGAGCTTAATTTACTTTAGCAAACAACTCCAAGCAGTCCAGTTTTCGAGATGATGACGGCAACGCGAGAAAAAAAAATGCTTAAAAAGTTAGAGTTGAAGTGCAATATATTTTTTACTTTAGAAACACAAATACAAAAAATGTATAACCTGATTTTTATCCTCTCTTTATCCAAACACTTTCGCATGCTAAACAAGCCGAGTGTGACGGGGTTTCCTAGATTCGTTGAGAAACCCGTTCGAGATAATTTTCTGTCGTCCTTTTTACTCAAAGGGAATATCTAATATGAGGGAGACATGGGCCGTAAGGGGGTTATACGTGGGTTTGTGCGTGATACCAATAAATATGCAATATCACGCGTGTGCTCTAAAGAAAGGCGACATATCATCAGGTACCTATTAATCACAAGAAACTCGACGTAGCATATAAAAACGAAGGTGTTAGATTGAGGGACGGAGTGTTGCGGTGTCTCACATGCTCACTTTTTTCGCAACGGGAGGAAAAGAACCACACAGAGGAAAAAGTTCCATATTAGATTTTATCAATCCGAAATAATTTAATCAGGTGTTGGCATTTATAAATAGCTTGAGGAAAACGAAGAATTACGTCCCAAGGCATTGGAGCTGAATGCCAAATGAGGTGCAGTAACAACATGTTATTGCGGTTTGCTCTGCTCCTGTCCTGCCTGACACTATATTGCCACTCTTTGCCTATCACCAACACTCCGCTGTGCTCAACCGTGTGGGGATGGATGTGGATAGAGAAAAAGGTTTAATTTTGACTTGGGGTATATTTGTACAGACTACGAAATGAGAATATAAAATGTATATATTTTGTATATAACTTTTTTGCAGTTTTTTCTTGCAAATACCGCAATTTCATACAGGGTAGAATCTCGTAAGAAAGGAATGACTTGTAGGTATGTAGTTTTTATATATTTGTGGTAAACCCAAAGATTTTTATACAGGTTGATGACGACGCTAGTAATACGATACGTGGAAATGGTCTAGAAGAGAAGAAAGTTTTTTTTTTTTTGCATGTTATGAAACTTGCCCAGATGCTATCTCACCGTGGTCTTTGCTTTTGTCCTTAATTTTTTTTCTGTACAGCGATTTGTTAGGTACACATTATTTACGTGTACCGGTAATGCATAAAGGCACAAGCCTGGAGATTTTCAGAGCTGTGTGCTTCTTTCAATGAAAATCAAGATGTTGAAAAGCTGAGCTGAGCCGATCACGATAAAAAGTGTACGGACCGTGTGGTTTCACAAGTCCAGAAAATATTTCCATTTCTATTTGAGTAACAAATCTATGACTGCATATGACTAGGTATGAATGGGTGAAAAATGATCACAATCATACAAGTAATGCATATCCGGCAACAGCTCTTAGTCAACTTTTCCATACGTAGTAATCAATTCTCCTCAGTCACATTTACAATGAGTAGTATGTACGCGTACTCAAAATTCCCATTTCATTCATGAACATTGATTTATACATTTGTATTTTCAGGTCCGCGTACTTGATATTATGCCACTGTGGATTACATATTTTGTAAATAGAGGTATCCGTTCTGGAGACCAGCCGAATATTATACATGTAACAAATCGAATCCCGAAAAAGTATGTTTTCCTTCCATTTGCAAGTTTGTTTTTATAACTGTACAACCATGTATGACCTCCCCACTCTGACCCCCATCTCTTCAGTTTCTTGTACTCGCCTTGTCAACCGTGTCCATCCATTAGAGGCAAACAAATATTCCATATGTCATGTCAGAAATGCACGCGATCTGTCTTTGTTCCTGTGGTTCAACTTTTCTCAAAACAAGAATAAAAGGGAAGTATCAATGTAGCCGTCAAGGGCATAAATGTAGTAGTGCTGCTTGGAGCTCCCTTCCAGGAAAAACTTGTGTATTGGATACTTTACTTACTTCACAGACTTCCTTTCCTCAAATAACATTTCTATTATCCAGCTAGACTCAACGTAATGGTTTCTTTTCTTGGGCCGTCCGTCAGATACGATACATTGATCCTGATTTCATAACTTATAACAGAAATTAATGCCCTGAAACTTAATTGCACACTTAAAAGAAGCCTCCGAGGGGATGAAATTTCAATGAGAAGGTGCCCATTCCATCTATGCGCAACATTTTTTCTCCAATATCCTACACACAAAGAAGAGTCGAGGAGAGGCTTCGAAAAGAAAGTAAATGGGTGTTTACAATATACAAAGGAATTCTAGCTATAGCTATCCTACTTGTGCGAGAAGAGAGAAAGAGAAAAAGTCACGATATAATTACCTCGTTGATTTGTAATAATGCATTGTTGAATGGTCTCTCAACTCAACAGCAACTTTCACAATGTGCAACAACATAATGAAACGCTGTCGTTTGCAATGATGCTAATAAATATTACTCAACTTCTGGAAGAGCACAGACGAGTTGTGCTTTCAGAGCAATAAATGGGAAAGAAGCGAGTTTTTATGGAACTTTACATTTTTCTGCCTGTGATGGCACTAATGTTCCCTACTTACTGGACGGTTTCAGCCTCTTTAAGTGAACATAAATATCTATATTTCACTGAAAATTGCCATTTCGACCTACATTTATTAGGATGCAGTGCACCGACATGATACGCCATTCTACAAGTTTTTATGCTCTTAGCTTCCTCTTTCCAGCAGAGAGAGAAAAAAGTCAAAAATCTCTTTACACACAATCTTTGCCACAATCAACGAGTAATAAAGGCACGAACAAAAGGCACATCTTTGAAAGCATTAACTTATAAATATTAATCTAACTAATCTATTGTTTAGAGCTGAGACGACGATATAGGGTCGTTGGCCATTTTAAATAAACGTGAATGTACGACAAAGGCGAAGCTGCTTAGAAAGCGTACTGCCACTGCCATTGTTGCCATTTCAAATTTATGTATCGAAATACAAAAAACTTCCAAAAAAAAACATAAAAAATACAGATTTGCCTATTCGTTTCCTTATTACACAATTTGACCCAAGAAGACACAAGTTCCCCAGTTTCTTCAAATTAAATTGTTGATGCGAATAATATGCATGCATGGAGCAATGGAGCTTCATGGATAATACGAGAGCTAAGCCGGGGAAACGTGAGATTTAGTTTGAGCTGAAGAGTGGAGGCCATGACGTACCCTCTCGTCACAACAAAAAAGGACAAATGTGTGCCTACTTTCCCCGTGCCGTTGCTTTTCCATTCCATACACCTACACAAATCCTCATAGTTTGAGCTGAAGAGTGGAGGCCATGACGTACCCTCTCGTCACAACAAAAAAGGACAAATGTGTGCCTACTTTCCCCGTGCCGTTTCTTTTCCATTCCATACACCTACACAAATCCTCATAGATACTTTAGCTCGTCCACATTTTTCCGCAGGATGGGTGATGTGATAGCACTTATTCCAGTGTACTTTTTTACCAGGAGTTGTACCAATCTGGGATAATAATATACCCCAAGGACTATTTTGCAGTTTGTAATATGTCGCGAGAAAAGAATGAGGAAAAGAGCTGGGGCTCTTTATTTTCTCCCGTTTTTATGGCTTACTCTTGGAATAAACCATATGAAATATGTTTTGCATAAAGAGAAGGCAGAGGAAAAAGAGAGCACACCTGTCTATCAGCATAATCCCTTGCTACAAATTACCATACACATTGGATACTTGAATAAAAAAGTAGTGCCAGTGCCACCCAGTCTTCCCCATTTTCCTATATATACTTACCTGCTGCCTATGCCTATGTACATTTTCACGCATTGTATATTTTCCCTTTTGTGCATACTATATCATGTAATGTCTTATTGTGCATTGTGTATCTGGTGAAATGATGGTGGCGAGGGCAGACATTGAATTATTTTTTCAATACGACACTTGTGGTCTTGTCGACTCATTGTGGTAATGTGAAGGCAGGGTAAGGTAGTTGTAGTAGTAGTAGTAGTAATCAGTGAAATAGTCTCTTGCAAATTTCATCACATCCCTTCCGAAACCCCCTTCTTGGCTGACAGCAAAGAGAAACAAGAAGAATGAAAACCGGTATATTATGTATATACGTAGTAGATGCACAAACACAATTGTGGGATTTTCCAAGAAACAAACTACGTCGTTGGGTCCGTGTAAATACTGTTGTATTTAGAATTTTGCAGCTTAAGCCGCGCACTCTGGCAATTTTTCCGTACATGTGTGTGTGTGTGTGCTGCTTTTGATAGTTATGGTGCAACTGTTTTTCGAGGGTTTGGGGTACGAAAGGATATACTTTCGTGTACACATAACAGGAAACAAGACACATGGCAATGATGACAGTAATGTGACGAGGAAAATGGGCTTTCTTGACATTTCCCTTCTTGAAATTTCCATTATATAAATCCCAAATCTGTCTTTCACAAAAGTGACGCATTCTCCACACCATACTTCCAAAAAGGATGATGATTATACAGGTGTATATATTCTCCTGGAAAAGGGGATGGATATAGGATATAAAGGGCATTGGTAATGTGTGCGTATATAAAGGCACAGATTTCATTACCAGATTACCCCCTTTCAGCAGCATCTATGCCACATAATCGAAGGTTTGCAGTGGTAATAAAGTTTTCACCTGGGTCTTTCTTCCAGACTACCCTTCACTCAAATTTATCATGGGGTAAACTCAACGAGGAAATTTCGTGATGCAAATTACTCCATGTAGCGCACTCATCAATTCAGATTACAGAAATAACTGCCTAAATGCAAAATACGGTTAATAATTCAAACTACCAGAGGCTCCAAAGGATGGGCACGATAATAAATCCGGTTGGTTGTCTTATGCACAGTTGCTACTATCTTGTGACAATATCACCACATTTAACATGGCCTTATCCACCACTTTCATAATGTAGTATAATATATTTTCAATGTAATGATATGGTTTCCGTATAGCTCACGAGCTGTTAGTGGTTCTCTCAAGGCCCGTCCTCTCCATTACGGTGAACCTTATTGGAACACTTGATGGATTGGAGGTGATATCTACAAGAATTGGACGTGTAATCATAATGTGTTGCTTTTCTCAGGATTTTCATACAGTCTCGATGAAAGTGGCTCGTTGGCTGGCTTACTACACAAGTGGATTTTACGAGATACCAATGAGAGAGTGAAGTGAACAGGTAGCTTTTCCAGAGTGTCAGAGGCATTCCTCTACGTATGTATTCGTACGAGTTCTTCTCCTCTATTTTTAACAATCTGGGTAAAGGTGAAACATATTATGGGAAACGTATGCGATATGCGTGATCAAATATGTGCTTTCTCGACATGTTGAATTACGAGGATGATCCGTCACGAACGAGTTGTACAAGGTTTCAGTTTCAGGTAATTTCACCTCCTCATGTCACTACTTATGAACCTTTATATCTTCTCAGGTATTTTGAGCCAGCGACAGCACACAACTCGTTTTTGTGTCTGTGTTCTGTATATTACAGCCTTAGCAAGCACACGTATTTATTCCTTGCAGCCGGATACATATATGAGCAAGTCAAAATAGATATACATTTATCTACAAGGCGTGTTTGCGGTTCATCCCGGTCTGTTAAAAAACCCCTATTCCCATCACAAGGAATCCGAAGGGTGAACTGCTAGCCATTGTAAGGGTAGCCTTATACCTCAGCATAAACTGCTAAAGTGCGTTGTGGAATTGTTATCTAACCTAGTATTCATTTGTATGTATATTCATTATATATGATGGGCTCCCTACACAGCCCGTTCGTAATGTATACTTACAGTATTTTTCGGAAATGGAAATGCCAGGAGACAGATTGGCAGGTAGTGCATCTTCTATTCCATGCGATCTAGATTTATGGGAAACGAACAGCCAATTTGGTTTGGAATTGCACATCAATCAAAAGCGAAAAAAACCTGTCGCCATCAGTACAAGCTTCTCCAATTAAAGCCAGCGAATAGCATATACTTTCTCAGAATAGCACTCCGAAATATGCGTCAGTCGAGGTTGAGAGGGGATGAGGCTGTCGAGTGGTAAAAGTGGAAAGTGTATAATTTGGCTTTTGTCAGTAATTCTTTAAAAAATGGGATGATTCCATTGATTTTTATCTCCCATTGTAAACCTGGAAGAACAAATGTGATTTCAAGTAAGTGGATTGGATGGATGACAAGGATGTATATAATGATGGCGCAATGATCATCTAATTCCTCCAGCCCATTTCAGTGAACTTATCCGATTTTCCTAGTTATCATTTAAAAATTATAGACGTTCTAAGCCCAAAAATATTTAACCTACTTATATACTATGTCTTAAATGTAAACATTGAGGTTTGGAATATTGACAAAACTTATTCACTAAAGCGTGTAGATTTAATATACCTCCTTCATTTATGTATAAAGCAAATTCTGGTTTACCCCAAACCAAGAAATCTTTTTTGTATAATACCCATATAGACATACGGATACCGAGACACTTAGGTTGCCATCTTCGCGTACATCACACACACACGCACACATGGTATCTTTTCCATGTAATGTGGTAAAGGAAATCCGAGAGGAATCCAAGTGAAAACTATGAGTTTTATCCACCATATTCTATTCATACATTCAGCAGACTTTTCTTCTTCAAGGATCATGCATGATATTTATGATGAAGAAGCATGCAAAAGCAAAGAATACAAAAAATAGAGAGAGGGAGAGTGAGGCAAAGGGAGAGCAAGAGAAGAGAACTGAAGTAAGTCGGAATCCTTTTCTTTATTCTGTAATGCCAGTGGAAGTAGATGGCATTCATAAATCAAACTATTTTTCCCTGTCAAAATCATGCATTTTATCGCTCATTTGATGCACTTCGATCCTTCACTTTTTGGTTCGTTTCCTGTGGGAGATTTTACCCTATCCTTCGCTCTCTTTTTGGTATACTCAAACGCAGATTTTACCTTATAATACTTTTATAAATACATCAGCATAGCTTATACAAATACTCAGCGTGCATAGTGAATTTGAATATTGAGTTCAAATAGAGGTTTCTTGCCAGTTGAATACTAACACTCAAATGCATATAGATTAGCATTCTGTGTGCACACCTATTCCCATTCTTTTCCACCTCCCATACGGCTCCAACCAAAAAGGCTATATGGGGTTTTCCATCAGCGTTCATGCTATAAGTTACCAACTATGCCAAGGAAGCTGTGCATCTTTAATTGTTGCTCTCTGTTTGTATGTGTAACTTATACTGTTTTTGGCTAATACAATAAATAAATGTTGAAAAAATAAGAACGTTTTTCTTTTTGAAAATGGAAGTTAGTGATCCTTGATTGTGCAAAAATTTGTCAGATTTGAGAGACACGCCTCAAAGCACTCTTCCAATTTTTTGAGTCAAGTCGAAGAGTGTGTATGTGTAACTTATACTGTTTTTGGCTAATACAATAAATAAATGTTGAAAAAATAAGAACGTTTTTCTTTTTGAAAATGGACGTTAGTGATCCTTGATTGTGCAAAAATTTGTCAGATTTGAGAGACACGCCTCAAAGCACTCTCCCAATTTTTTGAGTCAAGTCGAAGAGTGACTGACGTTCCGTCTGACGCTAAGAACGAAGGGGAAAAATTTAAATGGAGAAAGCGGAGGAATTAAAGTCTCGTCAAATTAGGCAGTTTCTTTCCTAATAGTAGCTAATCGCACATTCAGCCAGTTAAATGACAAGAAGAGAGCGTAATGAGACAGGGAAAATAGGCGTCATATATGAAATACTAGAATAATGACACTTGCTTTTGCAGCTTCAACAAACTTTTTGAGAAGGAGATATAAAGCATTATGCTTATTCATCTTGAACCATTTTTTGCGCCTTTGTTCAACTTTTTAAAGACAAAGGATAGAACTGTCAAAAATTACTGTCGCAGAGCTTTAAATGACGCCATTAACTGTCTACTGTCTAGTATATTTATAGCACAAACAGCCGCTTTGACTGGGTTGCTATTATTATTAGTATTTTCTTGTTGTTCAACGTATAATGGTGATGAGTCAAACAGGCTCTTCGAGAATGCCAAACATTTCAAAGAAGTGACATGCTAAATTTGTGGTTGTATTCTTGCAGCTAGTAAGTTATTTCCTTGAGTCTGTTTTGGGGTAAAAAAGAATGACAAGAAAAGTGATTTCTGTTTTTTTATTTGTGGCGAGACCAAAAATCTGATACATATAAACGCACTTTTACTCAACTAATTTTATCTACATGAAGCCTTGTATTTAGGTTTTAATTCTATATGATCGTAGATTTAAGAAACCGAAAGTCTTGCTTCGTTTCCTGCCACTATTTAAATAGTTTTTTCCACTTCTATACTATCATATCAAATTTTGAGTGTGGATGTTACGCGATATGCGTTAACTATAATATATACGTTTAATGGATCCTTCGTCGTCAGACAACTTATAATTAGCTGCGTCGATAACAGGTTTAATGTTTGGGGTTAAGCAGATGTATAGGTTTCGCTGCATTTAATGTAGACTAATGTGCATATGTGTAGCGATACAAAAGCGGTTGCAACGATGGAAGTTCACGTCTTCTGCTCTGCTTACATGATGCATACATAATGTTTGAAAAGTAATTACGACTTGTAGACACCAACTTAATTTTAATTTAAGAACTAATTTTAGTTTTAGCTTTGACTTGCCATCTACAAAAAGTATTTAAGCTTGTTGGTGTTGTTGAATGTTGACATTACCTCAGGTAAAACGCTTCTAGTTAGTCATAGCAAGATCGACGAGGCATAAAAAAGTTTTTTTATTCAAACTGTGCCATGTTCATCACGTTTCTCTCATTCCCATTTGTTTGTCTTGTGCTGGAGGCAGTATCAACTTGGTAGAAAAACACTTGGATGATGACGCACTTAGTAAAAGTATTAGTTGACTTGCAAAATTAACCCTTTATGTCCTCATATTGACGGGTAAAAAATTACTAGTTGGAAGGGGAGGTGTTTCTCGCTAGAAAGAATACCGTGCCTAACCCCCACGTGGGTGGGCTACATCCTAAAACATGTCGAACGTTTCCCTTTATTACTTGGCTTGGCTACA
>JAANSN010004471.1:0-14984 GCA_036850665.1 Dicranocentrus wangi | reverse complement strand
TCTCAGAAGTCGCGATAATTGAAGAGGTATTTTGCTGCTTCTTAAATTTTGGAAGGATGACCACGTACCTCAACTCCCTATTCCACTACCTTTCCATAGCGGTATGTAGCGGTTGGTTTGGGGAACGAACGAACGTCATCACTTGAACATCGCATATCGCATCTAGCACCAAAGGAAAACAACTCCCAGTCAAGCTTTTCATTATTATTATTATTATTCCCCTGGGTTTATCGCCAATATTTTACCTTTGTTTTTCGTCAACTCTTTTCTGGTCAGATAGAATCTCCTAAAAACAGAATTCACTTTCGTTTGAGATGTATGTATTGAAGAATGGTGAAGCAATGAATGAGTATAGTTAGTTAACTACCTGTTTGTTTGTGATTACATATGGATAACATGATTGCTTATAGTCAAAACTAAAAGGGAAAAACTACGTACAATACAATGTTGTTCAGTTTTCTTGTGCACTTACTTACTCATTATCTCTCCTCGCCTCTAAACGAAAAGTGATATGGGATGGGACTTACTGGGATTGTTTTTGGGGTTTTACTTTTTTAAAGTTGGCTTGCAAAAGGTAACGCAATAAAAATCCTGTAGACGAAAATACAGTGGTTAAATATGCATGCGACTGATAATCACAGTCACTCACTACTCCTGCCTGATATGCTGATAATACATGCATATAATATACTTTTTGTTTGAGCGTCCAATGCAAAATACGCAGCAGATATATATGTCCTCCTCTCTCAGAAAAGCTCCCTTAATATTATTATTACATTCGAGAGAAGGACCTTGCTCCCTTATAATAATACTCCAACTTCTAAGGTGGCTAGAGATGTATGAGCGGAGCGTACACAGGTCATTGGATTTGAGCAAATAAAAAAAATCTTGTAGGATGAAAGCGAAATGAATAAAAAACGTATTATTATAATTTCTTCAGAGCATCAACCTGCTCTTGAGCTGTGACTGTGCCTTTGCCTTCGACCTGATCATGACGACGATGATGATGATGATGATCACCATGTTCGTAAACTATTCTGCACACATGTAGTAGTGAGTTATAATAGTGCACTGCAGATGGATTTTTCTTGGGTGATATTACGCTAGAATATATTTTAAGTTAGCATAAAGTTGACTTGCCATAAAAGGTTAACGTTACCTTTTTTCTTGAAAATCAAGTATCTTTCTCCCTTGGTGTTTTATTACCTTGACATGAGTTTCAGTCTGTTTTGTTATGTTACCCCTCTTCAGGGCAGGCGAAAAAAAGATGAGAAGAGATTTTTGCCCTGTACAAAAATCGCATCGCATAGTGAAGTGGTGGTGGTGGTGAGGTATGCTGCAAAAGATATCATACATCGTACCGTACATGTCTTTGTGATAAGCTGATTACAGTCTTTAACCGATTTTTTCTGCTTTGTTTTTGCGTTATAGAAGTACATTTAGTAACTACTGCGATTCTAAATATTGTTACAGTATGATTGAACACATCACACACGAAATCCACGTTCTTGCCTGCAGTCAACCAGTAGAGAAGGCAGCGTTTGATTGTTATCATTGTCGTTTTCGCATATTGATGAAAAGGAAGGACTTGTTTTTTTGCAGATTGGATGGCAATTTTTATGCGTAATAATGATTGATCTGATGAGTTGCTGCAAAAGTCAGGTATACACTACTGATAATGAATTTATTGCCGCTTTGCAGCAGTAAGAAGCGATTGAGATGACGTACTCGTATGTAAATTAGTAAGATTTTCTAATGAAGTTCTCTTGTAATAAAAGGTTTTAAGCGGTTGTGCATACATAGTTTCCGGTGTAGGAAAGTTTTGGCAGTTTTATACTTCATGAGCTCAGGCTTATAGGGAGGAAAAGTGAAAAGGCACAGCAGCAGAAATTGCGTACCTAAAATGTGTGTACGTGTCTGCGTGAAAATTCCATTTGCTCATATATTCTCGTTTATATCATCATCAAATCTTTATTAGTTTTTTTTGTGCAAAAGTTTCTTCTTGCTTTACTAATTGGTCTCATTTGTACAAGATTCCCATTATTGTAAGAAAAGGATGGCTAAATTTTGTTCGCACGGGAAACTCAATTGATTGAGCAACTCCTCTAAATCCTAAGGCATTTTTTTGTATTTTATGTAAGTCGTCATTATCGGTAAGCATCGGTGGAATCTCCAAAAGTCTTTTCCAGCATAGGGAGAAATTATGTAAGCATAGCAAACGTAGCACACAGTTCTGAACAACAAACAGCATTTATTTTGTCGGGTTGGCTGGTACATACTTAACTTACTTATGTGCATAGTAAAAGCGTTTTACGTTATTGCACACAATAAAATTGATTGTCAACAGACATGCATCTGTCATGTCCAATAAGATTCATACATATAACTTGAATTACAGCATATCACACGGAGTGTATAGCAATCTTAGCCAAGTATCTGAGCAAGATAACTAACCCTTCCTTATCTTCCCAAAAAAACAACTTTACTGGACAGACGGACAGTGAACCTAACCTAGCTGGTCCAGCATAGCATATAGCACTACTCACATGAAATCACACGTGGTGATACTAGAACAACGAATTTGCACACTCGAGCAGCAGGAATCATGACTTTGCATACAATATCACCAGATTATTTGACTGACACAAATTACTTTCTGGATTTGATGGGAATGAATCTCCAGAAGAGTACATTAATTAATGAGTGTAGTGTCGCAAATCATATCGGACGGGAGTGTAAGTTTGCTGATGATGGCACTAACCTGCTGAGACCAGAGAAAATTAGCCATACCATTTTGAAGCACTTTTTAGACTTACATCTTATCATATCAGTGCATATTACTCCTGCCAAATCCTGTGACTACCTACGTATACAGTCTTATAAGAAACTATAACTTATTTGGCAATATATAAAATGTTTACAAATGAAGAAAAGGGAAAAGTTGAAGAGTTGCGGAAACGGGTTAAGGATGAGCTGGTCAACGACGAACAGAGGGAAGACCACTTTTTGATAAGATGGCTGCGAGCTCGCAATATGAACATCGACAAAGCCGAAGAAATGCTTCGAAAATCTCTAAAGTGGAGACGAGAGACAGGGGCAGATTCCATCTTGGACTCTGAAGATTTCCCAGAGAAATACAAGAAAAAGTTCATGTTTGGGCTTTTCGGCGAAGATAAAGATGGGTTTCCAATTTTAATGTTACCTGCAGGGCGACACAATCACAGAATGCTAATAGAAGCGGAAGGAATGGAAGCGTGTCTAAGATGGAATATAGTGTGGATGGAGAAGATATTGAGTATTATCAGAGAGGCGAGGAAACGAACAGGAAAACCTGTTTATTCCTTTCATGAGATTATTGACATGGAATTTTATTCGTATAAATCCTTTATGTACAAGCCTGCAGTGCAATATATTCTGGAAACTCAGAAAATGTTTGATGAGAACTATCCAGATATTTTGAGATCAGTGGCGGTCATCAATGCACCTAAAATATTTTCCTTGCTGTTTGCAATGTTGAAACCATTTGCAGCTAAAGAAACCCTTGATAAGGTTACGATTTACGGGTGTGACGAGGACGGCTGGAAGAAAGCAATCGCAGAAAAGTTTCCATTGGATAAAATTCCCCCTAGGTGGGGAGGCACGCTGCACGGCTCAGATGAATTCTGCTCACAAGAATCCGTATGGTTTGAAGGTCCTATTCCACTACAGTATTTCAGAGAAGGTAGGCACACCATCTCCAACTCATTATGTGTGAATTCCGTTTTTATTGATAATTATAAATTCGTATGTTATAATTTATATGTTAATTTCTTGATCAACTTGATTTGAAGTACCTGAAGTTGATGACGAGGGTTTTCTCACGGCTAAAGTTAATGCTCGAGATAAACTCATTCTGGAATTTCCAATCTCTAAAGGTGATGTGGAAATCGAGTGGAAATTTAAAACTGAAGGTCACGACATTGGATTTCAGTTGGGTTTCCTTAAAACAGGCAGCTCGGATTTGGAGGTTCTCATTCCACTAGGCCGTGTAGATTCGCAGAAGAAGCTGCAACTAGGTTCCAGAAAATTTAGCTCCTCTGGAACTGCGCAACTGCTATTCGACAATCGATATAGCTATACCAAATCAAAAACCCTAAAGTACCAAATCAATGTGTCTTGTTGAAAGCTGAATATAAAATAAAGATTTGTGAAATGCAATTAACTTTTATTAGTTATAAAGTCCACCGCATTAAGCGATAATCCAAAACAACAAATTCAAATTCATTAACCTGGTTGTGGCGGACTGAGGAGAGGAGGGAAACATTTATTCCTGCCTGTGGATAAAAAAGCATTGTGAATTAATACGATATAATTACGGGGAGCGGGCTGGAGCTGGAAGAGGTATGATTGCGCAACTAACCATACTTATGATGAGCATGAGGAGCATTTAACTAAAGTTTCAGCATGTTTGGAAAGAGCGAACCTGTATCTGAGTTTGAAGTTAGGCGTAAAAATTGCTTGCGCTATGAAGCAATATTTCCCATGCAAATATGCGTGACAGTGCGGTAATGCCAACTTGGAATTAAAATGGGTAGTAATAATCAATCAGAGAATATAGTTCCCATAATGTTACACATTACCATATATTACCCTTTCGTCAGCCAGCAAGGAGCAGAGAGACATGACGATCCTTAATATTCGTATATTTAACGGCACGAAAGACGAAAAGAAATTCGAAATGAGTCACAATGATAGCCGAAGCCGAATATAAGTAGTACCAACATAGAAAAATATCAGAAAAGTTTAGACATGCAAACCCATGCGATATGTATATGTGCTTGCTATAAAATGCGCAATAATACAATACAAACCTTCTGTACAGCTAAGTCTGATTATTTGCAACACATATTTTTAATTCAAATGTCTTATTGTTGGTCTTACACTTATACTTTCAATGAAGCCGTAGAAAGAACAGAACATTAAAAACAATGAGATGCGCTACACTATATAGCGAAATGATGAGTCTGTGTTGAAATGAGCTATAAGTGTGGGAAAATGTGGAGAAATCTACATTGTTATGCATGTGAATGTTCTACATTCAGCATTTGTTTTTGCTTCTTTTAATGTAGATTAATGGATAAAATTGCTGATTTCAAATTTCATTTTATTTTCCCAGGTTTGCCAAGTCTTGGAAAACGATGCATGGTATCTGGTATTGTTAGCTAAATGTTGTTGGTTCGCTGACTCGTGTCTTGCATTTGCACCTTACAACACGAACGCGAAACTTCTTTTAATTCTGACTTAACTTTGCTCTGAATTGCTTTGCTCAGTCTTCGAGCAGATTCTTTTTGGAATTCTTCTTCTGAACGACCTCGTCCACACGAGTCATGGTCGACCCGGCTGCAAAATTTCCTTTTTTGTGTAGGAATACCTTTATTTAAAAAAAAATGTAACGCATTTGTGAAGTGTAGTAGTGTGTTGTTGTGCTGCTAGACTATAAATTCAAATTTAAAGACAGCAATAATATAAAAAGTTTTACAGTGCACCCACTCCACCCCTGTTTTAACTATAAAACATGAACTCGAATCCTCCTTCGACAAATTCTTTTCTGTTTCCCAAACATATTTACTAGAAGCATCCGCGGATAACGGTACAAAAATGGTGGATGCGTTTGTATTTTTTCTCCTTAAACTGTCGCTAATAGCTCTCGGATTTTGCTTCTTGATTGTCTGCGTCTGCGTTGCGCTAGTGCTGAAGTGGTATCGGAAGTCTATGGAAATCAAGCGAAGGTGGGTATTGTATACGTAAATTGAGGGGTTATTATAACGAAAATGCATATATGGTAATATAAATAGCGTAATCATCCATTCGAAGACTTAGATTTCCTCATTAATTATGCTTGCCAAAAGCAGACACGTGTTAGTTTAGAGATTCTGATAATGAAGTGAGACAGTGATTCTTTTAGGTCGTATTAATCAAAAGTATAAATAGAAAGAGCGAGGGGGAAAATCTAGTCAAAATTTAGAATTTATGCTAATTTCACAACGAATTGAAAACGGTGTTTTTAGACAACTAGTACAAATAAGCAACTGTTGTAAAGCTCCTTTGTTGGATATGAATGTACTACCTTTACATGCCTACCGCTGGCAATAAGGAGTACCTGTTATAGTGTGCTGTGTGCTGGATAGTTCTCGTGGGAAACAGTTGACACTGCCGAAAGGACGAATACTGATAGCAAAAGTTATAACATCAAAAATATAATTCTATTATTCCTTCACATATCGCATGTCTGGGAGAACTTAACCATTTTCTCAGACGTTTTAAACTGAATACTTGTGAATTTGTGAACTTCATCCGTGTTATGACTTCCATCTCGCTATGCACTTACTTACAACTAAATTATTTCAACGAGCATGTTTGTGTGCGCGTGTGCATGCACACTATAAGTTTTTGTTTTTTTGAAAGTCTTTAATTATCTGGATTAACGATGGGAATTTTTATCAAGTAACAATAAGTACCTACATACAAGAACATTCAGAAGGAGACATTCCCGTATCAACCTTCTATAAATATGTAGGCAACGAACGACACCATCGCGGTCGCCCATCTTTTAACAAAAAAGAACTAACACTATAAATGTTTGCGTTTTGAAGTTTCTTTTTGTCAAGAATGTGGGAAAACAAAATTTGGAGTGGAGCAAAGACGTTTAGAATCTAAAATTCTTATTTCATACGTCGAATAATATTTAACCTGTGTAAAGCATAGGGGTCATAACTTACGCTTTGCAGTAATCATAATTTCTGCAGGGCTGACATGAATCTGAGCTGAAACAAAAGAATGGCAAAATTAAAGCGATCTTCTTATAAATTTCAAGTGCCACATCGGCATCCTTCACATTTATCTTGTCCCAAGTATAAAGCCTGTGTACATGCAGTCTCTGTTAATGACTGCTATTGCAAAGGAATTTTAAATGACAAAATGATTAACTGGTGATGCGATCTTCTTGATCAGTACAATGACGATAAGTACTTGAGGAGGTCGCTGACCACAGATTGTCTAGGGTTGGGTAGAAACTACACATTACAATTATATTACCGTGTTACAACAACAGCAGCTTCACTATCACCAAATATTATAATCCTCCAAACAAACATCTTTTCCACGTACATGGCTATTTATGCATACATAACTATAACTATCATCATCGGTAATGGTAATCATAAGCACACAATTTGCACAGCATACTTGCATACCATGTGCATTGATGCACACACACAATCTTGTTCTACCACTTCTCGCCGCAAATTGAATCATAGTACAACAAAACAGTAAAGAGCAAAAGTTTACAAACCAGAAATACCTATTTAAATGCGGCTTGTACTAACAGGGTTATAGTTAGTTAGATGTAGCATTGTTCTTTTGTTCTAAAGCAAATGACCAAAACTAGAACTACGTATTATCGTCTACAAAATTGCTGTATCTCGCGTCAATTTTAAATGCTCCGTTAAACAAGAAAAAAAGTGATCAAAAAGTACGTACGTACGCTCACAAGTAGCATTTATATTTTGACACTTACAATTACAACAAAAAAAAAACAAGTATGTATACGTGAACGTGATATGGAGGTGGGATGAACACAAAAGGCATCAATATTCGACGCTCGCAGTTTTTCGATTCGAGATGCAGATGCTAATCCTTTTAATGAAAACGTGAGCGGTGCGAGGTGAAGAGTACAGGGTTGTTTATGGGAAATGGTTATCTATATTATGGTGGTAGTGTTCAGCGTGCAACCTATCGTCATTTCATCATATCATAATTCAAATTTTACAAATCTACTTAAAGCAGGTGTCTACGAGGAATTACGAGACAAGTTAATACTTACATTTTACGTACAAAGGGACTACATAGACTTGTAAAAAGAATCTTTGAATTTTTTTTCTATATATGTAGTTTGAGATTTTAAAGATTTGTAGAGTGTGAGTGTGTAGGTATACGCATTCTGTTGAAATTATTTAAAGAAGGGCTGCTCAATGAAGGTGAAACTCTAGGTGTACATGTAACAACGGGTAAGTAAGTGCAGGTCTGCCTGCACTGCATTTTGTAGGCGCTTTGGATGAGATATATTTGCAACATGTATTTAGCATTGTAACCGTCTTCAATCAATGCTGTACAGGTTATAACAGTTACTTGTTCTTGTAGTGTCTTGCTTGTGCATGATGTAAGATACAGCGATTGCAATACGTAAAGGATGTGCTCATGAGAAAAGGAAGAGAAAGTATACTAGTAGGTTAATGCCAAGAGTATATCATCAAGAAGACTTATTCAAGATTAGTGCAGAAGAGTAAAACCAACAGATTAGCTGTTGTATTTATCGAATGACTAAATATGATGTGCAATTTATATTAGCGCATGCACGATGCATATTGATATACCTATTCAATGTATTCACCTTAGTCTTCGGATTTTGAGGATACGACGAGTGCAGGTTTAAAGGACATTGCTAGTTGTGAGTGAACGTGAACAATGAAATGTGTATATTTATCTTCTATAAGGTTTACTCTTATAGTATCCATCTTTTAAACGCATTAATGCGGCTTGAATACTAATTTCCATTGTTTTATAATAGAAGCATTCGTTTGGTTTGGTACTAATCGTTCCACAATATTGGTATTGGCAGTTTGTGTATTTTGCGTGATGCAGTTTTGTTGTTTTTATAATAGATGTATAGGAAGTATATAGAAACAATATTATATGGACGAAGGGAGATCGAAAACAAGCTTTAAATCGCTTCGAAGAAGCTGTCATACAACTTTCGATTTCAACTAAGGTTCAAAAACATTTCACTAGCTTCTCTGTTAGGTGAATCAGTCATTTTGTAACTCCAATCCATCACTGGCGCTGCGCGGTCGTTATTGAATATAAGTATGAAGTTTGATAATGTTGCACACGTCCACGTGTGATGTATATGACATTAAAAGCGTTGAGCATTCCAGTATGAATGATTAGCCAGATTTTCCCAATTGCGAACAACACGTCCAGACAATGGGTTTAAATTCAATGTTTAAGGTACAGTGAACCATGTCTGTCAGTTTCCACCATTATGGGATGACAGAACTGTCTTCTATAATTTAATTATGCTAATTAATTCGGATATCCTACCAACTGCTGGTCAGGATAATGTCACGCCAGTGGTGATTGACGATAAACCATCTGGCTGGACTAATTTTATTCTAAGCATTCACATTTAAATGGATTTGTCAAATATTCAATAATTGTGCAAACAAAGAGTTTTACTAGTTACTCCATAAAGTGTTTTTATCGAGTTGTCAGTATCTGAATAGGCAATTAAATTCAATTCAGGCTCATAATCTATACTAAACCCCCTAACAGATCAATTATGTAATTATAAGTAATCTATGAGCCAGAGGTGTTATACAATGGGCGAATTATTTTAATGATGATCGAATGTCATTTGGTTGAATCAATATTTACAATAGTAAAGTTATGCATTTTATACGCGAGGGGATGAGATAACCCGTGATTGCCGTTGCGTTTCAATTTCAATGGTATGTAATGTAGCAGTGGCTGCAAACAATCGGCATAATCTCGTAATTTACAATTAAGAATCACAATACATACTTCTACAACAACAACGGTTGAGCACAGAGGGAACGGTTGCATAACCATGCATAAATACCAAAGTGCTACTGTCATGTCATGACATACAGGTACATAAAGTTGAGTTATATACTGATGATGATGATTAAAGGGTTAGTAGTATGAATCTGCTTCAATAACAGACTTCTGTCCGCAGAATAAGAACGATGTGCATAAGAAAGTCTGCTTGACAATACAAACCAAAATCCAAATCCGCTTGGATAGTAGTAGATGACAAGTATGAGGGTGGACTTATCCAACGCACAAACGAATTGAATTGAATAGTAATGCAAAACATGGGATAGTTAGTACAAAACAACAAATATTGTATTATTCATTTTACAATCATTTCCTTATGAAAACGCTTACAACAACGAAAGAAACGCTCATTATGTGTGTCATGTCATAGGAAGTATGCATGGCTCATATATATCTGATCCGTGTGCGCATGTGTGAGTTGTTGTATGTAATGCAATATAGTCAGGCAGGGTAAGTAGTAGATAATTTTGTACAAGTAGTAAAGGCGAAGCAAAAAGGCAGCGGAAATTATTAACGTGGTTGTTGTTTGGTGGCATATGGTATAGTAACTTTAACAAGTCGTACCCTCAGTATTCATTCAAACAGTCACGGAAATTCCACCCTTACGTAGTTGTTATTATTAAGGGAGGCGGACACGGAGACGACGTTTTCACTGAAAGTATTTAGTTTAGGGAGTTTTTGTGTTTCAGAATGAGTTTTCCCAGAATATGAAAAGTTGGTAAAGGGAGTCGTCATATTATTCAGTCCGTTCGTAATGTGAAACGCCTACCTGTAGATCTGCAGGCAGAATAGTCGTCCTCACGTCGTTAGGTCACCACCACCACCACCACCAGTATCAGTATCATACACGGAAAATCTAGCTAGCCTTGTCGTATTATTACTGATATGAGTGACATAGGACTGCTCGAGATTATTTTAGTAGCATTCTGCGGCCTAATTTTAGTCTTCGCTATCCTCTTCATCGGTTGCTGGTGCGTCGTCGCATGTGCGTTCATATGCCTGAAACACTTTTATAATAGGACGGTAAATCTAGATTCTATGGTGTCTGCAATGACACTGACTTCCTCCGATGGAGCCAGTGACGACTCAGGGAGTGATATTGAGTAAGGCGTCCATTCCATTTTTATCATTCAGCTTCATTTCATTTCATATACACATATGAAATAACATTATCATTTATTTTGTGCAAATCAAAAAAAAAGTCCACGGAAGGGATCATTATTACATATTACTACACTCTACATGACAATATATGTTTGCTTGCGTTTTTTGTGCCTTTGTCTTCTTGTGTGTGAGTGAGCAAAAAGAATGCAAAGGCACCAGCACTTGCACACGAGCTGTCTAAGTCACCTCGTGCAGTTTCTTACTACAACTTGTAAAGATTATAAATGCATTTTTTGAGTTAACTAGAAGAACCAGCTTATCACCAAACTACCACTTACAGCTTAAGTTTTTCCTTCATATAAGAGATGAATAAAACTAATTTGTAGTCAAACGAAGTCTTCTTTGAGGATTTCACAACTTTCGATTTCATCTTGTTCTCTTAATATTTTATATTGTTTGCTTGCAAACTTTACAGATCTCGTGTCTACTCATCTCACAGTGTACAAGGATATTTGGAATCATTAGAAACTGGTTCTGCAGCTGTGTCGTCTATGGCTGAGTCTCATTATCAGTCTTTGGCAAGGATGGAAACCGGTATATCGCGTAATAATCTGCAGGGCAACGAATCCTCCTTAACAGACTTGAGGAAAGTGAAAGTGGCCTGTGAGGATATTCCACCTCAGTATGAAACCCTGTCACCTCCTACGTACGCGTCTTTGTTTCCGGAAGATGAATCTATGATACCGCAATTCTCTCATGTCAATGAAAAAGTCAATCCAGGATGATGACAAAACTGCAGTGATTTTTATGCAAATACCTATGATGACTGATTGATGTCAGTCAGTGTATGTAGGTGCGTAGGNGTGATTTTTATGCAAATACCTATGATGACTGATTGATGTCAGTCAGTGTATGTAGGTGCGTAGGTATTATTTAAAACATAATTAGAGATCTCATTTTAATTCCTTAATAATCAATACATCATCATATAGTGTGTAAAACCTGTGTAAAACACTGCATTACAAATACAGATTACAGTTTATTATTAATTACGTACGAAGTATGCTAATGTCAATGGGGAAATATTACTTTGCTAAATAAGCAGACAAATATGTAAGAAGCGAATTAAATATAATTTCCGTGTGATATATTTGTGTATTGTCAGTCAAATACAAGATTAAATGTACACAATCAAGAGCAGGATTCGGAGTAGCTTTGTTGGAAGTATTAAGTATTATTAAGATTAAGAGTAATGATGTATTTACCGATTACAGACTGATAGAATTAATAAAGTTTTGAACAATTATTTGTGTATTGTCAGTCAAATACAAGATTAAAATGTACACAATCAAGAGCAGGATTCGGAGTAGCTTTGTTGGAAGTATTAAGTATTATTAAGATTAAGAGTAATGATGTATTTACCGATTACAGACTGATAGTTAATAAAGTTTTGAACAATACTTCATTTATTCACTGTCACTGTCTAAAAATTAAATACTACTGCTTCATTTAGTTATGCCTGTGCTTGAAATATCAAAAATTATAATTTACTACAAAATATTATAATTACAAAAGATGGAACAAGTAATTATTGAGTTCAAAATTTACAGACTTGCTCATTTCTAGTACTGTATCGTAATCTAACAAACATTTATACTTCTGATTTCCACACGAATCCTCACCCAAATGCTGAATGAGCTTGTTTTGACACAAAGTTGTCAACAAAGTCATAAAGCTAATGTTTCTATTCTTATTCACCGTACTATCATCGCAATAACTTTGAATACTACCAAAGATGGCACTTAATCTATTTAACTCAAAACTGCGAAAACAGTCGTTCGCAGATGTATCAGTCTTTAAGTTTGTACGCCTTTTCTTGGCATTAGAGGCCTTTGATTTGACAAAAAATCTTTTATCAGAAGACGGAGGGTTATGAGTAGCTAAATAAGAAGCAATTAACAAGTATTTCGCGTTCAACGGCATGGCTAGAGATTTTCCATTTTGCAATCTATCTTGCTCTACTTGCTTATCAGCCACGTTTGCAGAAGTAATTACTGCATTCAGCTCGTAAAACTGTGCCTTTAGTTGGGGTTCCAGCTGACGCCAGAGTTTCCCAAGATTAACTTCTTGCGAACTTTCCATCATTTTCTGAAAACTCTCCCAATGACTTTTCGCTAGCCTAGTGAGTTTACGAAGATCTCGACAAATAACATAAAACACACTAACTAACATTGTAATAAAAAATTCGTAACCATTACTTCTACCAGCACCACCATTGACACTCCGTGGAATGTTTTCTGCAATCAAAATTGATTTCAGCTCCGCATCCGTATACTGTGGAAAATACACTGGGATAATCGCGTGATCTAATATGTACGGCATAAACTGACCAGGAGGTAACACTGAAATAAAGGCGACGCAAATACAGCACTGTGTTATATCTTGAAGAGAAACGAGAAACTGAATAATGTCATTGTATTCTCCTTTCAAGTTTTCAACTCCTTCAACAATCGAAACAACCCGAAGTTTTCTACAAAAAAAAAATAGGAAAAGGCACATTTGTAAAATCATCAAACTAAATCCATATTATGATATGATGAAATTGCTTATTTGTAATATAATTTTCTTACTCAAGCCCTTCCTCTGCGAAGTAGCCCTCCACATTGGAATACAGTGATTGAAGACTATCGCATTTGAAATTTTCTGCAAGTTTCATTTTACTTCTGCTCACAAGCTGCTTCACGATAGTTTCATAGAAAGCTCGCCGGCCGCATAGAATTTCCAGGGCGTGTATTCGAATTACATGAATGTCTTCCCCTTTAAGAGCAGTTTCTAGCGTGAAAGACTTCCCAGTGGACGGGGCTTCCCCACAAAAACATTGCCCGGGGTAAAGAGGGTCCCTTCAGCAACGCCTTTAGTAGCTTAAGCTGACTGGTCCTGGCGATTACTGATCTATTAGCTTCGGCCATCCTGCTGACCTCTACGTCTTGCTTCTTCTGTTCCCCTAAATTAAATCATTCTTTTTTAAATCACATAACATTGAAACAGGACTGACAAAAAACACCAACATGACAATGCATAATAATGGCTTTCCGTACGTGAATTAAGAAATTAGAATATTCTTGATTACCTTTATAATAATCTAACTTTTCCAAAACAAGTTTGGGTATCTTTTGGCAAGAAGAAGGATGACCATGACCATTGGTTAACACGGGTCGCTGAGGTTCCGCCGCATCCGAAGGTACACGTCGTGTTTTAGCCTTATGATATTCGCTGGAGCTGCTCCTTCCTGAAATGTTCATATTTTTTATTTTTCAAATTTTGTCATTTATTTAGCTAAAATCCTATTTACAGACTTTTCCCTTAACAGTCGCGGAAGGTTTTGTGACAATAATACAAAAAACAAACAAGGTAGGTAGGGTAGGGTATGTTATGTATATCTGGATCTGGATGGATCCGGAACGACGCACACCGGAATATAATACCGTGAAAAAGATACACAACACACCAACCGTTAACAATGTCACCCAGGTGTACCACTCAACTAATTAGGATCCTAATTAAGAAAAGGAGAAACAATAGCAAAATAAATGACTTAAGTTTTTGTGTACAAAAGTGCTTACAGATATATTTTCCCGTCCGTTTCTGCTTGAGTATACTTTGCGCCTTCACACCAACATCAGCAATCCACATTAAATGTACTCTGATGTGGTGGGGTAAGGTGGAACATGGAACTCTGGAGTAGTCTCTGGCTGGTGGAGTGGTCACACACTGCCGCACTGCACTGGCTGGATGGACTGATGGCTGGAGTCGTGGAAAATATTTCGACTTCTGCACTTCTTTCTTGTGAGAACTTTTGTGATTCTGGAAAGGTTTCTTGAGTTTCATGGATGATTATGATGGACGAGGAAAGCTCTTGGAGTTCCTGTTGATTGGCTATCTCCGGTGCAGTGTGGTAAAATTTACGTGTGCAGAAGCAAGAATTAAGTAATTGTAAGAGAACCTCTGCTATTGCATAGCTTCTAACGATTTTGCAACAAGCTGAAGAAAAAGGATGTGAAAACGTAACTTCATCATCATGAATTTGGGTATTGGGATTTGGTATGCTGTGTAGTAATCTACCAAGATGTACGTCAGTTCATTTATCATCTCATGTTTAAAACGTTTCTGGTGATAATGGATAATTTGTGAAGACTTCATTTTGG
>JAANSN010004470.1:0-14985 GCA_036850665.1 Dicranocentrus wangi | reverse complement strand
GGAAGACGCTCCCCAGAGGGGAGAATGCTCCGACAGATTGAAGCAATAAATCGAGAACACCACCACCACCAGCCCCGCCTGTTTCCCCTTCAAGTGAACATTGAAAAGAGGGACGAGGTGGAGGCCTTGCTGAGCAGGATTAAAAGCTCCGAAATGGAACCACGACTACCTCCACTTCGAGGGATCATGCATGCCGCAGGCACGCTGTCCGACGGTTTCATTCGTAACTAATCCTGGGAGAAATTTGAGGCCACGTTTAAAGCGAAAGTGGATGGAACCTTGGTC
Organism: Dicranocentrus wangi; assembly: GCA_036850665.1. Classification (NCBI taxonomy): domain Eukaryota; kingdom Metazoa; phylum Arthropoda; class Collembola; order Entomobryomorpha; family Entomobryidae; genus Dicranocentrus; species Dicranocentrus wangi. Next base: position 14,700 of record JAANSN010004470.1, on the reverse strand, counting down.
CTCCATCAGGCGACTCTCCACTATCCCCTGGAACACTTTGTCCTCTTTTCCTCCGTGACGGCACTGGTTGGGGGGACCGGGCAGGCCAATCACTCTGCAGGAAACTGCTTCCAGGACGCCCTGGCGGCATACCGACGCTCCTTGGGGCTCCTTGGAACATCCATTAACTGGGGCCTATGGGGTGAGGTTGGGATTGCTCAGGGACAAGGACATTGCAGGCATGGCTGCACTCTCCAACGTGCAGGGGGTCACGGCTCTGGAGTACATATTGAGCACTCCATCCCTCTCTCATAATCCCCCCATCCCCATGAATATGGACTCATTTGAAAGGTTAGGCCAGCTATATCCTGTTGCGACAAAGTATGTGGACGGGGGATTGTTGAGGAGCAGCGGCAGTAGTCGAGGGAAGATGTCGGGTGAGTTTGATAATGAGATTTCAACGTCGTCTGGTGCATTTTGGCTCGAGTACGATGCCCAGCCGGATTTCCAAGGGAGAGGCACCGTTGTCCACTCCCATGTCCTCCGGATCCTGAAAAGGCTCCTCAGTTTAGACGAGGCTGATGCCCTCGAGGGCAAAACCAACCTGCAAGAGTTGGGCGTCGACTCGCTCAACTTTATCGAAATCAAAAACATGATACAGGAGCTGGTCGGCGATAGGGTGACAGTAAGTCCGAGTCTGATACGGAGCGCCACCACGGTTTCAGAGCTGGCTCACCTTGTCTCCAAAATGATTGAAGGCGAGTGTACGACCACAACTGCTGAGGTGACAGTAGTTGTCCCGTCATTTGAATCCGTGTCCAGGCTAATTCGAGAGGATTGCCAACTCCCACCACATACATGTTCCGGGGGAAGGCTCCCCTTGGAGATTAAGGCTGTCCGAACAGTTCTTCTCACGGGCGTCACTGGAACACTTGGGGTGTACCTGTTAAAAGAGCTTTCCTCCAAGCCGGAGATCGCCAAGGTGATATGCCTGATTCGGGCCAGGCCTGGAATGACATTGGAAGCTCGATTATCAGCGGCTCTCCACCGCGCAGGACTAGAGGAGGATGTGTTTCACCGTTCGAAAGTGGTTTGTCTTGAAGGGGATGTCTGTCTTGATAAATTAGGGCTGAAGGAAGCCATATGGGAACAACTTTGTGGCGAACTGGATGCCGTGTTCCATTCCGCAGCCCGAGTCGACCACACCGAATTCTACCACAAGGGGAGCAAAGTCCGAGAGGCAAATGTGGAAGGGTTGAAACGCATTTTGGAGCTGTGCTCCACCGGCCGCGACCACCTCAAACGACTCTACACCGCCTCCTCCTTTTTTGGAGTGGCCACCACGGAGGCGACGAATGGACGAGTATCGGAAAGTTGGCCAAATGTTGGAGACTTTGACGGACTCAACATTTTCGCCTACTCCGTCTCCAAATTTGTTTGTGGCCTACTCGTCAAGGAAGCAGTAGTCGCCAGAGGGCTCCCCGTCAAAGTCTTCCGATTTCCAAACATTTCCGGAAACTCAGAGTCGGGCAGATGTGTTGTCGAAAATAATCATTTGGTGTTGCGCTTTCTGCACGTGATGAAAACGGGAACCTTCCATTCCCTCCCACTCCCACTCTCCATAGTCCCGGTGGACAAGGCAGCGGCGGGCTCGGTCTCCCTCTTTTTCAACGGGTTGGCCCCCTCCGACATTTACAATCTCGCTCATCCCCATCCTCCACCCGAGCAGGAGTTGGTTGAGATCGCGGAAAAAAGATTTGGGCGACGCATCGAACATTATCTTGACCCTGCGGGCTACGTCAGAAGCATCCTTGATTACTCAGGGGATTCCCCGTACATGATATTCCGGGATTGCTATCACGAGGAGGAGGAGCAGTGCTTTGCATTCCAGCAAGCAAACATGCCTGCGTGGAGGGGGTGGGTGGAGGTGAAGGATTTCTGGGTGAGTCCCAAAATCCTCGCTTTCGCTCCCTCCTTTTATGAGCGGCTGGCCCCCGTGAGCCAATACATGGAGCAGGATTTGCAGTACGCCAAGCAGAGTGGCTGGTTTGAGAAATTCGGCTTGTTGTAACTCTGACATTTGAATACGGAGCAGCTCACAGCTCAAAAAGTTTAATGAAAAAAAAATTAAATGTTTTAATTCAAAATATATATAATAATGATTAAAATGAATGATGGCAAGATGACACGAGCTTGTAAATCCGCTGATAAAATCCATTAATCCGATGTGTACTACCAGCCAACAGCCGATGATAATGTAGAAAGTAGCAACCATTTATATATCATATCGAGCTCAAAAAAGTTTTTGGAGTTTTAAAGAACCATGCTAATTCCTAAGCACGTCACTTTTTCCTGGAAACAAATTTAACTTTAAAAGGACGATGAGGTGAATTAGGTACACCAGGAAGTGGGACTGAAGAGGGATCTGGCTCGTCGGGCGCCTTCAATATTTTAAAGTCCCGTAACAAAGAAAGACGTATAAAAGATGAAAATTGACGTTTCTGCCAGGATCCGTCCAAGACAGACACGTTTCCTGGAAATCCATCCAAAGTTTACAAAACATTCATGGGCCTGATTAGTTATAACTGGTCTCTTGTATTGCTTCAAAAATTGGTTAATCAACAAATTTGGTTATTTAGCAAAGAAAGGCAACCCAATTAAACAATTGGGTTATTCCACTTACTTTAGTGGGTTCGCCATAGAAGCTCACCCATACCCATTGGCAGTGTACAGCGTCTTAATGCTATATTTTACAGTTTCAATTTTTCAGTGATTTCTATGTAATATTTGAAAAACAAGTGGTTTCATTTAAACAGTGTGGTTCATGACGAGTGTTTTAACCTTACATTTGAGTCTTGGAACTCTACTTAAATTAGTCAATTAACTATCTTGTAGTATCACTCAGAGACTGTTTCTAAAGTTAATTAATTAGACTAAATAGATTTTCTAATGCTGAAAGTTGGGTATAAAGCACTAGTCATGAAATACTGTTTATATGAAACCACTCGTTTTTCAAATATTACATAGAAATCATGGCTTTCGAAGTACCTTTTCGAAAAATACAAATAATATAGCTTTCGATGGTAAATGCCCAGCCCATTAAAAGTTGCACCTGACTTAGAAGGTAGTCCAAAGGTTTAATAAGCTTAGGTTGCGACCTTTTTGGGGCTTGCAGTAGTGGCTTGTTGCAAAATTTACAACTATCATCAAGTCATGCATTTGTTTTGGTTACCTTATTTTTAATATCTTACTTACCACGTGCACTGATTCTGCAGCGTCTTAAATTTAATTCCTTAATTTAAATGCATAAACAATTAGTACCGTCATATTTTACATGTATATACATGTATTTGCGTAAATAAATAAATGAACGCAAACCTACCAAAAATATGCAACAGATTTCCATTGCGTTAGCCAAATCCAGATTACGGTCAGCGCTCTCTGAGAACAAGGCTCCGCTCGACTCAAGTTATCTTGTTGCGTGTTCATGTCCATCATGTCTCCGTAATTAAGTCGATCTGAGGCGTAGTTTGAGTGTAAAATGCTTCTTCAAGTATCAGTTATTCCTTATGTAAACTTTACATGTAAAATCCATAATCCACCAATTTCTCATCCACTATCCACTTCTAGATCAGCCTAGTGCGTTTAGCTACTTTAATATTCCCTTTTTAGCAGTTTTTTATATCCATTTTATATTCAGCTTTATAAAATTATATCTTACCTTGAAACTATCAGGTCTATCAAGCAAATCACAAACTGATGTTGCGTGCAACAGCTGCCAGGGTCGTCGTTAGTTTCCTTCATTTTGCTCAAAAATACATCCACAAAGCATACCGGATTTTCCATCCAATTTCCGCCCATTTCATGCTCCTTAATAATATCCTACGACATAAAAATATAAAACTAAAATCCATTTAAATCAAAAGGATTCATCATAATATTTTGTTGGTTTTACACTTGCGTATCCCTTTATCTCCTTGCATAGGTCCATCTGCTTGAGCTTCCCTGACCACTTGGGAAACATATCAAAGAGGAAGGGGTAGGCTACGGTGGAATCAAAAGCAAAATCATTGGACTGGCACATCGCATCACTTATCTCAAACAATTTTAAAATCTTTGGATCATCGTAGCTATAATTCACTCCAGTCACCAGCCTCCACAAAACATTTACAAACGGGAGCTGAATAAAAGAGGGACTCTGCCTGAATGACCCCTTCCTCCACCCCCAACTTGCTTTTCAGATGAGCCCTGAACTTGTCGTACTCTTCGGATATCACGTAGTCCATGGAGGATGCCTTTCCGAATCCAAAATTCCGCAGGGTTCCTATTGTAAACTGGCGGAGGGCTCGATATTGCTCACCGTTTGAAAAAATCAACCCCAAATCCCGATTCTCATTCCGAACCCGTAGTCCGCCAAGCAAGTCGTGCCTTTTCCCAGCGGCTTTGTCATGCATGTGCAAGAATTTCTTGGACAACTTGATGTGAGTTGAACACAACGGCATCCACCATCCCCAGCTTGACGTGCACAACGGGTCCGTAGGTTCTCGAGAGCTTCCCCAGTGAAACGGAGGGTGACTGGGTGGTGAACAGGAGGTGGGCCAGATTGCCTATGATTGGCAGCCGGGGTACTCGGGGATACTTGGAGTACTGTCCCTCAAGTACCACCAAATTGCTAAAAAGACGAAGCAAATTTGCAAAATTTGCAAAGCACAAGGCATGTCGGATGCTTGGCTGATGATGATGATGGAATGTTCTCAAGAAATTGCTAGAGCCCAACGTAATGCTCAAGGTTAAGCATGAGATGGGACTGATTGCATTACAAACCTGAATGATGGAATGTGTAAGCTATCTACCTAAATACAGGAATAACGTGCGTATGTGTGTACGTCGTCCCAGTCAAGGAAATCCTAGCTTTGTAAGATGTTCGTTGAGACAGGAGTATTAGTTCCTCGTGCCACGAATTCATCCCCATGCATCCTATATGGGACTGATTGCATTACAAACCTGAATGATGGAATGTGTAAGCTATCTACCTAAATACAGGAATAACGTGCGTGTGTGTGTACGTCGTCCCAGTCAAGGAAATCCTAGCTTTGTAAGATGTTCGTTGAGACAGAAGTATTAGTTCCTCGTGCCACGAATTCATCCCCATGCATCCTACTCAATAAGCACTACAAAATGCCCGTCTGATCTGTCTGATGAAATTGTTCCTCCTTGAAGTTCACCACGTTGCATGGATTTTCGAACGTCTTCCTCTGCAAAGTCGATGACGACTTTAGTCTCTGCATAATGATCACCAACCACCTTGTCACTAATGTCCTTCTCAAACAATTTAGGAGGAACTCCAAAGGAGGACGGTTGGCATTTTGGCAAATCAAACTTTAGAGGAAGAAAGTATTCCTACACAAGAAATTGCCTCATGAGCTGTATGTGGTGAGCCGATGTGGGTTGCTACTAAGATGTCTGATTCTTAATAATATCAGTTCGTTGACTCAAATCGCGTTGCAATATGTGACCATTAAAATTAAGGTATGGACACTTTTCTGCAGTTGGAATGCAGCCAAAACAAGAGTAACAATCGTTGACACTTTCAAAAAGCCTTTTTATTCCTGCGTTTTCAACGTCCACCAGTGACAACGGTTTTTGCTTTCTCCCCATGGCTGAACGCGTTGAAATTTCAAACATGCACTACAAAATAACCAGCGGTGGCAAGATGATGTTTACTGTTCCCTCTGCTTTATAAGTAGTAGCGTAAAAGACCGCGTAGCTTTAAGACAGACTTTGTCATAGGATTAAGTTGCTCAATCGTTCGTAACTTAGTTGTTATGCAATTTCTGATAGATATGGAAGTGCTTATACTAAACGATCTACTTGCTCTCCTTTATACGAAACGAATTTTTGTAGGATTGAGAGAAAATTGAAGATGTGGAAAATTCTTGCTTGGTGCTGAATATTGAAGGTCATTTATGATCGTTTTAGGATAGTTAATCGTTATTCTTTTTAATTATTTGCAGTCGGCCAAACAAAAAGGCTTCAACAACCTGAACATATCAAACAGGAATGTGATACTAGTATCTGTTGTAGAAATCATACGTGGTTTGATGGAATTCCGCTCTGTTACTACTGCACTGGCCCAAACAACTAGTGACTTAACAATAAAACACATTACGAACTGTTTTCTCATACTTTTTATGGTCATCATCATGGGATTAAAGTTTATACACTTGTAAAAATGAAATGTTTTGCAACAAAGTGGTCGTAATTCACGTACGCAAAAGGAAAATGCTTAACTACGACTATATTGGTGGTCAGTCACTTGTTTGTACCTCCTGCATTACTGTTGGGAAAATGCCATAGCCATAGCTTAATTTCCGTTTTCCAGTAATAACCCCAAGGAGTAAAATGATACTAGCATACCTATATTCAAATCTACAAGACGATTTTCCCATCAACATGTCAACTGTCAACAGAAATCTTTCTAGGGCAACCTTGAAAATTCACTACCGTGACTAGTAGGAGATGATTAAGATATATTTCGACACTAACAACCATGCGAATTTACGCACTCTACTCTTTAGGTTAAAGTGTTCATCATCAGGAGGAGTCATGACATGATGAAACTTGAAGAGCAATCCCATGTACAATATAATTCAAGTCATTACAATATGAAAGGCCTACCCTAATGGAAAAACTGTGCTGTTCTCACGTAAATACACGTGTGAGTAACTTCTGACACAATAAGTGGTTCAGGATATTCTATATATTCATCATCACATCACTACAAATATGAAATAGGTATTATTCCTTACAAATATATATATGAGAAAGGTCTAAGTTGAGTTTCGCGTCCATAACCTATATCTCATATTTTAGAAAATTCCAGTTGGTTCTAAGCGAGTTTCCTTGTAAGTCATTTTGAAATTTGTTGGCAATATTCCTTTCTGAAAGTGGTTACCTATGTTGTTGCTCTCTTCCCTTTTCATTCTCTTGTCATCCGAGTGCTATAAATTGCTAAAAGCAAAGCACGAAGCAAACATGAGAAATATTGATGATACCAAATCATAATAAAATACCTAACAAGGTTTTTGCTTTTAAGATTGCCGTCGTGGATCTTTCGTACTAGTTTTAGCACTGAAATGTAGCTTGGTATTTTCATGCAATTTCAACACCAGAAATAGAGATTGAAAAATGGGGGGTTGCTTGTGCAAATGAAATTTGGGATTCTTTGAAAGTATTATTGCTCAACCTGGAGATTATATAAAAAGAGGGTTTTGTAGTGTAGGCTGAGCGGAGGTATATACCTACTCAATTCTTCTGAATCAGCGCAAGGCCGAGGAGACCGAGATTTCAAGAATTGAAAAGTTTTTTTTTTACATTAATCCTCCGAACTGTAGAAACAAACCTAGAAAGCCGCAGAGATCCTTCTGGTTCGTAATATCGACGTGTTTTTAATATTGGGAAATAGGATATTTAATTCAAAGTTTTTCCAAAAAATATACTTAAACTTAGAACTTATGAAATACTAATAAAATACTTTCAGGTTTTTTTTGCGATGGAGGCCTGGGTAACCCTTGCAATTAGCGACTCGGAAGCAAAGGCCAGCCTCGTGTTGGTCAATTCCTTGCTGGCTACTTACACCAGAATCAAAACCGTCGTTATAGTGTCGTTGGGAGTTAATCCACTCATAAGGTGTGGAAGATTAATAAAATATAATTTATTATCTTGATTTTGGTTTCGCAAAGCCATTCCGCTTCTGCAGGAATCTGACTACACCTGACAAATTATATGTGGTATAATATATTGTGGTTCGATAGAGAACTCTTGCACAAGGATTTTGATGAGGTAATCATCCTGGAGGAAGATCGAAACTGGAAAGGATTGGCTTTGAAGGAGTTTGGTACACTGGTCCTTCTTGGACGACAATCATCATCCTTTGGCAAGCTCGTATTTGTGGATCCGCACTCGTTGGTAAAATGAAAACCCAATCTCCTCATGTTCTTTTCAAACATTCTTCAGCATGTCCGGTCCGAATCCCTGCTGCTTGACTTCAGTAACTGAGTAAATACCGATGTTTTATTGCAGATGTTAAAGAACTCCGATGAAATATTCAATTTGCTGGATGATGACCACGACGACACGGGCGCTCTTTTTCTGGAGGCCGGGGGACAATGGATCTTTGGGGTGAAGCCTACACCGGACCTGTATAATCATCTTTTGAGCTCCACGACGAGTACAAAGGATGCCGAGAACGGGTCGTCCGTATTTGAGGTTCTGTGGGGTCACTTCCTTGAGGCTTCTACAAAAGGGAAATATGTTTTTCTGGGACAAAGTATTCCAGTGGCCGGAGACTTTGAAAATTTGTATGGATGAGCAAAGAACCAAAATTTCTATTTTATTTTTTCCAATCCAATTTCAGTATAAGCGTCTTTAATTTTTTGGGGGATTTTGCAGGGTAGCAAGCAATTTTCATGTGGCTACCTGGATCCACAAAGAAAATAATGGAAAGGATCATCATCTTACGGCTGAACTGTTAAGCCAAAGTGTAAATGACAGTTGCTTAAGTCTACAAGAGAAGGTCAGAACCATTTTTTAAACAATAATATATGCTCCCGTTTATTTAAAACAAGTCATATCTTTAGTACAATTTGATTTCCAGATGATTTTGGAAACCTGGAAGGGTTTGTATGATCGGAATGAGAAACGGCTGCTTTTGGCTAAATCATCGGAAGTCCCTCTGAGCGAGCCTTCATCACGCCCACCCAAGCCGAGTCGAGAACCGATTGCCATCGTTGGAATGGGCTGTAGATTTCCTGGCTCCAACAACTTGGAGGAGTTTTGGCAAGTCTTGGTGAATGGGGTGGATGCCACCGGGGCTCCACCACCTTTTCGATGGTCACCGGACCAATGCTGCAAGAATTATTCCGAGGGCAGCAGCAAGTCTGTCAACGCGGGATTTCTTAAAGGGCCTGTGGATCAGCTAGATGGAACATTTTTCGGGATCAGCCCAAAGGAACTGCTTTCCCTCGACCCGCAACACAGACTTCTGCTGGAGGTGGTGTGGGAAGCACTGGAACATGCAGGGATTGATGCGGAGGGTCTCCGAGGCTCCAATGGAGGCGTGTTTATGGGCCCTTGGACCAATGACTATAGGACCATTTTACAGGAATCTGGAAATATTGAAAGTTTTCGGAATTACATGGGAAATTCCATTGGAGCTGGTGCTGCACGGATTTCTCACGTGTTGGGGTTTACTGGGCCCAGCATTGCCACCGTATGTTCTCCACCACGTCTAATTAATTTTAGAGAGTGGTGTTCCAAATTAGATCGCAGTATCTTACTCAACTTTGTCTCCGTTTTTGTTGATGAATTACATTTGTAGGAGTCGGGCTGCTCGTCCTCAATGGTTGCTGTGCATCTTGCGCTCAAAAGCTTGTCCTCCGGTGAGACCAGCTTGGCCCTGGCATGCGGCGTCAATCTCCTCCTGAACCCCTTCGACGAGTCCTTCATGCCCTCAGCCTTGTCGACGGAGGGCCGGTGTAAAACGTTTGATTCAAGAGCTGATGGATTTTGCTCGGGCTGAGGGATGCGGAGTTCTGGTGCTCAAGAGACTGTCCACAGCGGTCAAGGACAAGGACCGCGTCTGGGCTCTCATTCGAGGCTCTGGGGTGGCACAAGAGGGGTGCAGTCGAAGCATGGGGACGCCCACAGTGGAAACCGAAGCACAAGCCATGAGAGTTGCCCTTCGAGATGCTGGCATCAGTCCGGCTCAGGTGAGCTACGTGGAGGCACACGGAACTGGGACCGTGGTCGGGGATCCCATCGAGGTGGCAGCCATGGCTAAAGCGTATCATTCCACCGAGAGAAAGGAGCCTCTTCTGATCGGATCCGTGAAAACAAACGTGGGTCACACCGAGTCATGCTCTGGGATCACGGGAATCATCAAAGTTGTGCTGGCACTGACTCATGAGCTACTCCCGCCCCATATTAATTTCCAGACGTTGAACCCAGCCGTGAATTTGAGTGCCGTGCCGGCGGAACTCGTGCTTCAAGCTAGAGACTGGAAAAGGAACCAAGGAACGCCAAGGGTTGCGGGCGTTAGCTCCTTTGGAATAACTGGAACGGATGCGCACGTGCTGCTTCAAGAAGGTCCTTCAGAAGAGGAGATCCAGTCCGGGATCCACCTTTCAGCTTCTTGGGAGCAGCGACCTCTCCATCTTGTCAAAATTAGTGCCAAGACTGAGACGGCCCTGGCTATTTTAATCAAAAGCTATGCAACATTTCTGGAGACGACGATGACGGCAGAGGAGGACTTTGCTAATTTTGCGTATACCGCCAATGTCGGACGCTCAGACTTCCCTTGTCGTGCTGCAGTGGTGGCCTCATCTCCAACTGAAGCTGTCGAAAATATCAATGTAAATAAAATTGTAAAGGACGCCAGCGGTGGTCAATTCCCATTTGCGGGTTGCAAGATTTGTTTTCTGTACCCTGGACAAGGGTCCACCAGAGTTCCGGGGTTGGGAATAAAACAACTTTATGAGTCGACCCCAACGTTCCGGATCCATTTCGACCATTGCCGTAGCCTCCTTCGGAGAAATCACGGGATTCATCTACGGAGCCCTACTCTACTGTGGACTTCATCATCATCATCATCATTAGACTACGACGACGAAATAGATACAATGATGTATTATTCCAGCTTTTGCGTGCAGTATGCCCTTTCCAAACTTTGGAACAGTTGGGATGTAAAGGCGGATTACGTGCTGGGAGTCGACTGGAGTGGAGAGCTTGTGTCCGCCGTTGCTGCCAACCTGATGGACCTGCAGGATGCCATCAAACTGTTGGTTGGGTGGTGGGGTCGACGAATCACTGGCGGAGAAACACAAGGCCCCACTCCTACCACCACCACCATCTACGACTCCAAAAACATTAAAATAAAAATTGATCAAAGTAGCACAGACAGAAAGGTTGGATACATTTCTGGGACTCGTGGCTCACTGGTCGAGTTTTTGGACATGAATGAAAAGTACTGGCTGGCTCAATTTGTCGGGGCTCCAACCAAAGTAGAAGCTGCCAAGCAAGTCGCTGTGGATCTTGGATGCAGGATTTTCATCGAGATGGGAGGATCCCTGCTGTCAGAGGAATACGACGCTAACGCAACCAACATTCCCAATTTGTTGTACCTTCCATCATTGGGGATGAATTCTGATGACGACGGCTGGAGCACGCTTTTGAGCAGCGTCGCGACGCTGTACTCCCACGGCGGAAGTATTAACTGGATCGGATTTGAGGGTGACGGATATTCTTCGCGAAGAAGGAAGGTGACAATCCCGAGCTACCCCTTCTCCAAAAAGTCGTATTGGCCGGAACTGCCNCTACCCCTTCTCCAAAAAGTCGTATTGGCCGGAACTGCCAGTAGTAGCATCATCGGAGGAGCTCTGTAGTACTCATCCCTTAGTGGGAAGTCGCATTCCGAACGCCAGCTCCATCACCCTGTTCCAGTCAACTGTGGATCTCGCATCCATACCATACCTCGGGGATCACGTGATCGGCACTCAAGTCATTTTCCCGGGGGCAGGCTACTTGGAAATGTGCCTGGCGTCTGGGCACGCGGCCATGGCCGGCCCAACAGCAGATTCCACCACTCTCTGCCCGGCTCGACGACGACGACGACCTCTTCAGGTGGATAACATGGTAATATTGGCCCCCCTCCAGGTTCCTCCTGCCGGTGGTGGACAGGTATTATCCTTGCAGACAGTTGTCGAGTTAAAGGGCTCAGGGTCGGGAGGTGGTCTCCAGGTGGAAGTTTTCCATCAACTGGATTCGGGCAAGTGGATGAAACACGCGTCCGCCTTGGTGTCCTACCATACTGGAGTCGATGCGACGAAGGCGACCTTAGTGGAGGAGACTTTGAAAAAATTACCAGTCATTTTGGCCACTCCTCCTGCGGAGGGGATCACAAAAGGGATTTATGGATCCACTGGAAAAGACTTTGGAAGCAGCTTTTTAAGTTTGGAGACTGGCTGGAGGGTGGACGACGACGACGACGACGACGACGTGTTCGTGTTTAAGGTAAAGCGGCCGGAGAAGGAAGGCCACGGCGGGCCTTACCTGCTCCATCCGATTCTGTGGGACGCCATGTTGCAATCCCTTCTTGTTGCTGGGAACCTAGACAAGGTGGAGCAGCGGGGTCGAGTGGTGGTTCCCATTGAAATCGGGAGAACGATTTGGTTTGAAGAGGTACAGCCCGCCGGTGGGGATGAAGGGGACGAGCCCCTCTACACTTACGTTCAATGCCCCGCCAGCGGAGGAGACGAACACGAGGCCCGGGTAGTTCTCACAAATGGCAGCGGCTCTACTGTTTTTGCCATGATGGAGGGAGTGGTGAAGGTCGCGACGACGGTGAAAGCACTCCACTCGGTCATCCAGCAACAGGCCAATTCCATGCCTCAGATGTGGGAGGAGGAGTGGAGGAAAGTTTCAGACTGGGGGATGACTCATCGATTGACGGACGACGTGCTAGGAAAGGAAATGGAGGTCATTGATGGGGAGGAATTCCGCCAGGTGTTCGAAAGGGACTTTGGAAGTCTGAAGCAAAAGGCCCAAGAGACAAAGGAGCACTTGGATAAATACGTCTACTTGAGCATGCTCCACTGCCTGTACGACCGGGGATGGAAGCCTGTCCCAAGACAAGCTTTCCTCGAAGATGACCTATTTGTGGAACTAGGGCTGGCGGAGGGATTTAGACAATATTTTCATTACATTTTGGAAGTACTGAGGGAGGAAGGGATTATTTCAAGACGAGAGCCGTCATCCTCTTGGATGGTGGTGAAGCTAATGCCACCGCTCCCTGAAACGGTACAAGGGTCGCTTGGCAGGCTAAAGAATGAATTGGAGGATCGGTTTCCAGCCATATGGGTTCTAGAATTGGTTGATGCGCAACTGGGCAATGTGCTCGGAGGTCTTGAAATGCCCCAAAGGCTGCTTTTTACCTCTACCACCACCACTGAACCACGTTCTCCAGTCGAAGTTCTTTATGAGGACTACTTCCGTCTATTTAAGATTGACGCCACCATCTCCTCCGTGGTCTCCAACAGATTTCGCTACTGGCTCTCCCAGTTGGAGGAGGACGGGGGGAGGACGACGCTTCGAATTCTTGAAGTTGGAGGTGGAGAAGGGATGGCCACCAAGCTGGTTCTGGAGGCACTTGAGGAGTCCGGTTTCAATTATGAGTACACTTTCACCGACATTTCCTCCTCTTTCCTCTCCTCCGCAGAGGTCAAGTTTGCGAGGCATGGAAGTTCCATGACTTTCCAAAAACTAGACATTGAAAAGGATCCCATTTCCCAAGGATTCTGCCCAGAACATTACGACTACGTCGTCGCCTGTGGGGTCATCCACGCGACGCGGGACGTTCGAGAAGCACTCCAAAACGTGGCCCTCCTCCTCCGACCGGATGGAATACTGGACGTTAGTGAGCAAACCAAGGAGAACAGGATATTGACCAGTGTGTTCGGGTTGCTGGAAGGATACTGGAGATTCACGGATTTCGACTTGAGACCCTCCCACTGCGTTCTCTCGGCGGAGGGTTGGAAGTCGGCTATGAGCTCAGCCGGATATATCGTTCAGAGACCGTATTCATTTGGTGATGATCATCATGCGATTTTGTGTGGACAAAAGGGGTACACCACCACCACCGCCGGTTCCACCTCACCTCCACTCGGCCCCGTTTGGCTTGTTTTCTACGAAGACTCTCCACCAACTAGTGGTTGGACATGGGCGCTGGACGGGCTAATAGCCAGGCTGACAAGGGTCCGTCGACAAGTTGTCATTGTCCGAGCGGGCACCTCTTTGGAGACCACCAAGGATGGTCTGAAAATCACTGTTCGAGAAACTGCCATCGAGGATTATGACCAACTACTCCAAAAAATAATAATGTCTGGGATGGAAGTAGAAGGGGTTCTGTACGGCTGGGCCATGAACCCCTCCCGATTGTCTCAAACTCAGCTACTCCAACCCCTGCTGTACATTACGCAGCGGATCTTGTTAGCTTTGGCGCAGCCCGTTATGCCCCGACTTATTTGTTTGTTGAGTACCGGTGGTAGCGGAGATGCCGGAGAAATGACCGCCGCCGCCGCCCATTTTCATCCAAGCACCATATTCGGACTTGTCAAGAGTTTGAACAACGAGCAGGGCGAAATGGTAGCTAAATGCATTGACGTGGCAAACTGGAGTGACGCTAGGTTGTTGGAGCAAGTTTTTCACGAAATGTGGACCAAAGATGATGAGAGTCGGGTGTTGCTCCAGGGGGGTTCCAAGCATGTTCCGAGACTCATCTCCCACAAGCCTCTGGAGCCCGATTTGGGTTTCCCCGTGGGCTCCTCCAGGTTTCAACTAGTTTTACCAGAGTCAAAGTTGATCAGTGATTTGGAGTTTGGCCCGCTCGAGCCACGCACTTTGGAGGGAAATGAGGTGGAGGTGGAAGTGGTCGCTGCGAGCCTCAACCTACGAGACGTTTTCAGCATTTTGAAGCCTTCGGAAAAGTTTCGAGATGTGAATGCAGTTGGGGTGGACTTTGCGGGCCGAGTTGTGAGGCTGGGGCTCCAAGTGTCAAAATGGAAAGTCGGGGATTCTGTCTTTGGCCTGAAGGTCAATAACGCCCTGCTTCCCAGCCACAACAGAGCTCACGAGGATGAGCTGGCCAGGGTGCCACCTGCCGTTACG
>JAANSN010004469.1:0-14987 GCA_036850665.1 Dicranocentrus wangi | reverse complement strand
CATTATACCTGTTTGAGACGTTATAATATTAGGGTTTTCTTGCATTGCGAGTGTATATATGCAATAAGAAATAAGAAGCCAGCCAAATCGTGAGATTGAGGTAAAAAATAAATCAACGAGTAATAATACTTTTAGTTGAGCATTACTAGAGTTTCTGATCTGAGGTAAATCCTTTTATAGTCTAGTGATAGCTTAAGCGTATATGGGAAATACTTAGTACTTATTATATTCATTCGTAAAATCCTGTAGTTTCACATTCCCTCTCATTTTCATTAAAAAATACTCTTCTGTGACATTGTTGACAAAATATACCACTAATACTAATACATCTTCTGTGGAATTGTAAATGTATTCTCTTATTCACGTAACCTTTTGTTTTGTACCATATCATCATCTGCAAATCTGCACATGAGGCGACATTGTAACTTCTCTCAGCACTTCAATTAATATCTCTTGAATAGAAGAATACATGCAGCTATTGTTGACAATCAATGTGTATTTCTTATCCACCTACGATTTTGATTTCAAAACTTTATCGCGAAACAATACTAATGGGGCATGTGAAATATAGGCATCATCATTTGTGGTCCTATCCATAAACTTTATACTATTATGTTAACACGTAGCGGGTTCATAATTTTATAAACTTTCATGTCTCACACTTTTGCCATTTTTATTCATAACTACTACATATACTGTATAACGTACATAGTCGACCTCTACAGCTATCATTATAATTAATGAATGTTTTATGAGACTAATGTTAATTATTCTTACCTGAAAATCACATTTGAAGGTAATCCACTGACGGATGGTTGTGGAACAAAGTTATTTCCATTAATATACCAATGGAATTGTAATTGCTTTGCTGATGCCTCTCGATTTACACCAGCTAGCGAACTTTTACTACAAAAAACAAAGGGCTCATTAACTGTGTTCTCGCCACCGTTAATGCTATTACTACTAGACGGAAACGAAGACGAGTCGGGGAACGGTGACTCAGCATTTTGAGGATACAACTCGAGCAGAGTATCACGGCGATCTCGTTGATGACGTCTTTTCTGCCTGACCTTCTCCTCCGAAAGGCCGTTAAGCCAGAATTCAAGACTGAATTCATGACCTGAAGGAATCTCTAGTATCACTGGAGAGGGAAAATAAACAACGAAATTGTGTTATTAATTAGTCGCAATCATTTATAGTGATCGTAATGAATTTAGTTATATTTTTATACTATTTATTAACGTTAGAACAATTTAGATTTTAATTACAAATGCTTTATATGAACCCATTCTTAATAAATGCAAAATTTGTCGTGACTTCCATTTTTGCCATGTTTTATCCATTATACTGAAATCTATCTATGAAAGAAATTACATTTTTAGAATGGATGAATCTATGGCCAGTTGGCCATTATATTAGGACAGCAAATGTACTACACACTACACACAACGTATTGTTTGGGGAGTTTTCGGAGAAGGCATATTCTGAAGTCAAAATGGAGTGTACTATATAGGTCCGAATTCTATTCTGGGGCTGTTCTAGGTTCGCATGAATTTTTAATACGGTTGTAAACCCATCAACCTGCTTCACGTTTGTAAAATATAGTATAATGCATTGCGCTTGATTTTTGTACGTCTCACTGGACCCTAATAACATACTCACAGTGTGACCCAAAGTAAGTAATGCACATCAAGACAATTAGGTTAGGCACTGCAATCCATTACACAGGTCAGAAGTGGGAATACTGAGAGAGGAAACTGCATACACACCGCATGCAATGCAAGGTACAAGAGTATAACTTGTAATGTACCATCGTGCTTCACTCGTCGAGAGGCGCTGAGGATATATGTAGTAACGGTCTTTCTTGATTGTTCATTATCTCGTAAGGAAAAATCTTTGGATGCGTTATTCAAATGACCTTGAACTTTCAGGATAGTGGAGGGATCAAAGGCCAAAACATGCTGAGTGAGTACAGCTTCATTAAAAGCAAATGTCAATTGGTGCTACAGGCAGGTATCATGTTGGCTAATTCAACTAACTGGAGAGTCTGGTAAAAATAGGAAGAGTGCACGTTATGGAAATATTATGGAGGAGTCAAGAGTCAACTGATGTTCACTACTCTAATATACAAAGACATTATTTGTAGTTTATCAGTGAATGGAATTAATAAGTACATATTATGAATGTGATTATAGGAAAATGAAAGCAATTAGGCGCGTAAATGCATTAAATGGCATGGCTAAAGTTAGTGTAGTAGTTGCACAAAATAATAATAGTATAATAATACGCCTGCTGTAGACATGTGTACTGATAACCGATCAATGCTCGTTGCTGATGTTTGCAAAATTACACATCATTTATAAACCACTGGGAAATGTTATCCGTACTGAACTGACCTTTGCACTAAACCAAATATTCTAATGCATACAGATATACCTTGCATATCCTGTCATATTTAGACACTTAAATACCTACTTTTGCTTTCTCTTCTTTGAAATTTTGCAACTTTCAGCTTCGTCTTTTAAGAGTTAGAGTCATATTATCTCTGTTCCTCAGATCGTGGAACAAAAGAGAATTTCTAATTTTCAAATACAAGAATAAAGTAAAGCCTTTAAAAATTTAAAAAACTCAACACTCCTATTGAGTATATATTCAAACTTACGATTATATCCTTTACGTACTTCATTTTGTGGATAGCCCAAACGAAACATGGATTACAACAACATAAGTATACTATATACATGTCCAGATTATGGAGCTGATATATTTTTTAGCTTCTGCCTTGCTGATATAAAACGTGCTGGTGCAACTACACTTTCTTCACTGGACATTCCTGCCCAAAATTTTCTCAAATTTCATGCTGAATTTCTTCCTTCCTTTACCGACTTGATCTTACTTGAGTTCTCAACACCCAGATCTTACTCGTNTCTCAAATTTCATGCTGAATTTCTTCCTTCCTTTACCGACTTGATCTTACTTGAGTTCTCAACACCCAGATCTTACTCGTTCTTTTACTGACCACTACACACACATGTGTGTTCAAAGAAAGCGATGCACATGAATATTTAAATGTGCTCATGCCTCGGCCAAATTGACCAACTAAATATACAAGCTAAACTGGCTGAGCGAAAATGTGACATGATAAATTGATGAAGCCCAAGTTTTCCTGGGATCAATTCTGCTAAAACTTACACGTCTGAAGATAATGTCGAATGTCGATTTACAACACGTAGCTGTTTAACAGCCTTAATAATTGATTAACCAAATATAGGTAGATGCACGGTGTGTTTTTATGCAGCCTGATGATATTGAACAGGTAATACATATTAAAGTCTCTCACTTTTACTCTAAACCTTTCAAAGTAACTTGTTTTTATTTTATGAGATGCGATGCCTAAGCTAAGATGAGAGTCAAAATAGAATTATATGACTTATTAATGTTTGGTTCTGCATTCGTCCTCAAAATTGCATTTTTGTCCCCGATACAAACTTCTTTTGCGTATTATTATTATTTTATAATTATCATATTTAAGCTAAGACTTTCAAAATATTAAATTTTAGAAAATTGATAAAACCGTAGCATTTATTTCAGGTATCTATTTGTGTCTGTTGTACTATGTACTTCTTTAGTAGTACAACGTATCTTTGATGTTAGACACTGTGCAAAGGGTTCTGTAATTTTAGATGTGATGACATAGGCGTTTAAGAGCACACGTGTACTATGAAGATTTCTCACTAATTGTAAGACCTTGCATATGAAAGAGAAAGTTTTAACTATCCTTGACTGCCAATTGAAGTCTTTGTTTGGTTGCCCTTTGAATTACAAACTCGTTAGTATTTACTTTGATCAAATGGTTGATATACTGCATCTCCACCTTCAATAAACCTGGCGTTATAGGATATAATGAGATCAAAAGGCAAAAATCTAGGTTAATTTCCTAAACATGTTCTTCACAAAATCTTTTACACGTGTCACCTTAGCTTAATGAGAATAATCATATCTTAAACAGCTTTCAAATCATCTTTCAACATCGCTAGTATTAAGCGTATATTTATATATTACACTGACCTTTATAGATAATGCTGGGCACAATCCCCTGTGATACATCAAAAATTTCATGAGACACAGAAATGAGTGTTTTATCATCATAAGCCATCAGTTTCCCATCCCTTCCGTCCAACAAAGACATGGTCACTAATGCACATGGGGATGCTGCAACAGTTACGTTGTTGATATTCACTTCTGAATCCCGTTCTTCTCCACTACTAACTGGAAGGTTGTGAGCTATCCCACCTTCATCTGAAGTATCAAATGACACTACACTGATCCCACTCCCCAATGACCGAGAACCGATCATTGGGAAAATAAAGGACAGGAGATAAATTGGCAAAACAAGACAAGCTGCCATTGTTAGACAATGTTAGTTTCTTCGACACACACTCATTATATCCTAGTTTGGGTCAGAAACTAATTGAGTTATCACTGTCAACTCAGGTGTACTTTATGTAACTATATAAATCGGTAAGAACTTCTCTGAAGATACCCTATTATTTTGGTATTCATTAATTAAAGCACGACAAATGATACAACTTAATCCACAGACATTCGAATAAAGAACTCATACTAGATATAAAAATGCCACAAGCGATAAGTGAAACAGAGCGACTTCATTTTGCAGAGTGTCAAGTTGCGTAGCCCAAACGAAAACTCATGTTTACCCTATGAACACTACGAAAGGACTGACAGAACGCAAGCCAGAAGCCTTACGTTATACTGGAGTGCTGGAGTGTGGCTCGCTTCTCATCGTCAGTTCCTGAAATGCCAGGGTATGTCTTTAGCTTGCTCACCCACACGGTAAATGCGAACAACGAGAACTTTCAGTCATGAGGAGAAACAGAGTAAACAAAGAAAAAGGTGAGTTAGGATTTAGGTAGAGAAAACGGAGAAAGTGGAACTATGCTCTTCCGCGTTTGGCGAGTAATAGTTGTAATGGGTTATGTGACTATGACTTTGGTAACCTATATCCATATGTATGTGTAGGCCTTTTTGAGAATGTGCATGGAACAAAGATATCCAACAATTGTGGCTTCTCGTCGAGACGAGAAAAGAATGCAAGAAAATGCCATCTAAAGGAAAAATTTGGAGAGATATTTGTGTCAAGAAAGCAAACCTATGGGATTTCGGACTTTCTCCAGAGGCGGCCTTCCGTTTATGTTGGTAAAACATGATACCAATATCCTCAAAAGAATTTATTCGGTTTGTCGGATGTATGGTGAATGTCTAGAATACTGTGAATCTTCTATATCATTTTAAGTTTGTCAAAATAAAAATATTATTATTATTAGTGTTATTGTGTCAAACTATCTGACGGTTTCTTTACAAATCAGTTAAGTATGTAGCATTGTACACGTAGCCATTATTTATTTAATTGTCATCGTAAACACTAAAGATCATATTGAAAACATCCATTATGAAAAAGAATCAGAGGTCCAGAATCTCACTTTTCCCCATCCTCGAATTTTTACTATAAACTATAAATATTTACGTGCCCAGTGCCCATGTCTTGTTAGTCGGATATTCATTTAGAACACGTCGCTCTTCTACTCCTGCTCCTCTCTCTTGAGTAAATAATAAATGTTTTAGCATGCATCATTCATTACTCGTGTAGTATTCTGTGGCTAAATAGTACCAGTAAGCGAAAGTTATGGGGAAAGTGATGCATAGATGAATTAATAATAAGATCAGTAACTCAAGAATTAAATTACATTTTTGTACTGGAAATTAAATAAGTTTTGTTCGATGTAGTTTGCCTGCATTATTCAGCAAATATAGGATTTACTCTCATAGGTAATACAGGAATGAACAGAATTTGTCAATATATTCTATATTTCTACTATACCGTTTCTTGAATTTTTACTGTTTTCTGCAGCTATCTCGTTCTTCCCGTGTCTTACAAGAAAAAACGGACGGAAACGAATCTAATGAAATATTCAGTGACACAACCTACCGAGACATCTTGTCACGCAATCAGCATATTATATTGTATCTTTATATAAGTATGTAAAAGAGAGGGTAAGCTAGCTTCACCAGCTGAATATTCTTGGAAGCATGATTGCTGCAATACACAATGTCTAATGTCATATACATGTACCTACTTGGTGAAAGAACATAAATTATGATATGCTAATCCATGTACGCTTCTAGGCAATTTTTTTATCAGTTTGAATTTTGTAAACATGCTAAGCTAGTCCTGGGTCCTCCCACACTATGCCATGAGGCAACGTTCCAATTCGTTGGTTGTATGGTAAAAGTAAGAACACTAAAGAAATGTCTAAGCATTTGCCAATTTATACTTGCACAAACATGTATACAGGGACCGGACCTGACGAAATAGAAACAATGCTACACTCACTCTGTCTATTTATTCGAATGTCGTCTACTCTAGAAAATGTCATTGATCCTGTATAAAACCCTATAGATGCGATCGATTACAAAAAGTGTGTATATAAAAATTAAAGCTTTGCAACTTCCTGTTCCTATTATCATTATTTATATCAAAATCTTTCAGAGACGTACCCAATAGTTATTTAGGGAGTTGGGTTGGGAAAATCTACATGAATTAATAAAATAGGAATTGCTGCAATGACCAAAAGTTTAGCTTAGTTTCCTTGAGTTGTACTTGAAAATTCCAAGGTTCCGCGTAATATCATAGTACTACGTATTAACAAGTCCTCGAGATTTTGTCGCGATATCGGTACCAAAGAACCTTTTGAGCATTTGATGATGTAATTACTTCAGAGTGATGTAATAATACAGAGGGGGAAAACCAGAGGAATGTGACGAACTTGAGAAGTACACGTGTGCAGGCTTCAATGTCCACTCTTCTTTGCTTTGCATGTTTGCCTGAACCATATTATTTGACATAACAGCATAGACTCACGTAGTAGTAAGTGAACAACTTGTAGACTCAATTGCTGGTAGTAGTATGCAAGTTTACAGAAAAACTTGAAATGCAAATAGTTTGTAAGCTTTTAGCTTTGTGTTGTCACGAAGGTAAAAGTATAAATGGCCACGAAAGAAGAGACATTCGTACACATAAAAAGCGACTCCCAATGTCTAGGTTTACTCACAGAAACCAGAAGAATAGTACAGAATACCTGCAGAAAATCATGATTTTTGATTGCTGCACCGTTTGCATAAATGTAACCGTAGTGGGAGTCAAAAGCACCACCGGACGGAGCTATCGACTGTCACAATCACAGCTATAACATTCCCATTCCTAGAAAACAAAGGTGAATATGTGGATTTTTTTGTAGACTGGAGTTGTATAAAAGGGAAAGTTGCTACCTTTCTGACAGCATTTTAGCCACGACCGGCCGTTGAAAAGTTTCCTCTGTTGTGTGAGTGCAGTCACTGTTTTTTCAAGAAACGCTTATTTTTGAATCAAGTTTATTGCTTCGTACAAAAGAAAAGTTTTTGCCAGATTCGATCTTTCTTCTAATCTACGACTTGTCGAATACATAATAATATTTCTGACAAAAACAGATATTGGGTGGCACAATTTTTGTGGAAGAACGTCGCAGTACAAGGGTCAATGAAATAGTCAATCTGACAAGAATGGGACGGACGTAAAATATAGGTACATGTGTAGGGCAACTTCTTGCTTTGAAAATTGGCAAAAAGGCAAATTGAAAAGGGGAGCTCACAATGATGCAGGTACAACAGACAGGCATTAGTTAATGTCTCTTCTGTGATTGTGGGGCTTCTGAATAAACAAGACTCGAAGTAGAATTGTGTAACTTACACAGACAGAGAAAGTGAAGTAAACAATGACTTGTGAAGAAATAGCAAATATTTAGTATTAAGTTGCAGACAGCCCATTTCAGAGTTCCATCAGTCAAATTGGTAGTCATTTGGCTTTTCCTCCACTTTCGTAATGAATCGTATGTGATATAGAAGTTAAACTATTGAAGAGGAAACCAGAAAGGAGTTGAGAACAAAGTATAGGAGTATACCTTGTGTTCACTAAGAAATGTAAGAAGGTATCTGAGCTGATCACGGGGGACTAATGTGGGACAGTGCAAGAAAACCCATAAAGATTCGTAGCGTCCTCCAGCGAAATGGGATGCGACATTTTATTGTAAACGAAGAAAGTGATGAAATTTACTCGAGTTTTGTGCAGAGACGGAATGGTAGAACCAATACTCGACCTCCCGCCGATGGAAGTGATAACCTTGGACAACACCAACCCAGCAACTTCAACGAAAGGTACAGACACTGCGCCAGTGATTTCTCTGATAACAATGCCATAGTTAAAAGCAAGGAGAAGGGAACTTCGTGCTCGCTATCCCGTTCTCTCACTCTTAATGAATCGCATGATGATAGGAGAGCATCAGAATGTAACGGGGACGACTTTTTTGGGGTAGCTGGAAGCAAGATTTGCAATTCAAAGAAGCATAAAGGTCACCTTACCAGTCGCTACTTTCACCAATATCCTCATTCCTTGAAAGAAAACGCGCTTTTACAACTCAGCAAGGAAATGGAGATTGGTAGGTGCTCTCATAGCAAAGCAGATTTGCTAAACCTTGTTCCAGTTAAAAGTCCCGTCATCAAGAAGCTGATCAGCGGAGGGGCATCAGCAAGCGCAAATGGCTCTAATGATTTACTGCAAAAGCAAAAGGGAAGTAACTCGAAACAAGACGGAGCTCCAAGTACCTCCCTCTGCTCTAGGATTATGACGTGGATAGATCTTGAGGTGAAGCGAAATGCTGGAAAGGGAAAGCCAGCCAGCTCATCACTACCTTTCACTTCTGCTGACTTGAACATTGTGAATGGACTCACACTTCCATATGACTCGTGTCCATCTACCACGAGCATCTCATCTGCATCATCAGATAATGATACATCATCATCAGCATCAGGCGAAAGTAATGTCAACTCCTCGTCTAATAGTAGTTGTAGCTCTTCTGCAGTGTCCCTTCCCAAACTTGTTCCATGTTGGAGGAAAGACGTGCACGTGGCGGATGGGGTGGTAACAAGCAGGGCTAAGAAATCAGTTAGGATTGCAGACGACTTGCCTCGCTGGGGGAAAATGAAACCAAGGTTGAGAAAGAAGGATAGATCAATGAGTGTTGATGAGCTGCTGTACGACGATGAGCAGGCTTCTTATTCATTGATATCTGCTGACCACAAGAAGTTTGCTGGCCAAAACATGTCGAGAGGACGAGAACTGCCTCGGCACGCATCAACGGTGGAGCTAAGCGAAAGGTGTAGTCAGTCTGATGAAGGTTTATGGAGTAATGAAGGAAATTACTGTGAAGACAAAAAAGAAAAAGAGACTGACAGCTTTGTTGTCTGTGATCAAAGATTGCTAGCTTCGGGACGAGTCCAGGTTCATATTTTTCTTCCCCAAACGGAGTAAGTTCTACATAATATTTTCTACCTATATATCCATTTATACGACTAAAATAGCCACACTTTCCTATTTTTAACCTGCTTTCACCCGAAAAGAAATTCATTAGGTTTCCGCAAACTTGCTTGAGATAATTATTCGTGCTTTAATAACTAATTTCCTTCTTTGCTTTCCAGTTCAGCCCGTGAGTGTGGAGCGACTTGCAACGTAAGTGCCCGATCGGAAGATTCTACGTCCTGAAACCCTCCCTATGCCTCATCGGTCAAACGAGACGTCACAATCACCCAACTATTTCAAGCTTAGGGAAACGATATGTCGATGTCGAGTCAACCAAAAACTTCCTCAGTTCCTTGGAAAGAGATGGCTCATGTAGGTACTCCATGGTCATTGGAATAAGGAATAGAATTGAATAGTAATTATTTTGGTGAAAATAAAACAGACCAAAGAAAAGTTTACTCCTCTGAGGTTTCCATTGTTTTCTGTTCCACAATCGTGAGGATCCGTAAGTCCAACGTAAAACGAGGACGGTCAATGGTAATTAAGGCAATTTTCCATATGGGGTTTGTTGGTAAACTCTTGCAATAAAAATAGTGAGTTCCAGGTATTTTTACGTGGCCACGCCATTAGGCTTAACTTATTAAAAGAACAAAATGCAGCATAAAAACCGAAAGTTAAGTACTATTTGTAAGCGTACATGATGCAAGTATTCATAGCCCCATAAAAGTTTAGCGAGTTAAAAATAGCCATATGCCTAATTCTCATATTATTAATGCTAGTTTGTTCCGTCAAGTTATGAAATTCGGCCAATTCGGGAGTCGTAAGATTCAAGCCGTGCATAGGCACAGTTGTCGTGAGTTTCATACTTCATACCATGTATGAACTATGAACTATGAACAACACTAACCAATGCAATGACACGATTCAGCGAATGGTGCAACTTGATTTCATTCGTTATTCTTTTACATAATTATTTGAGAATGTTCGTCGTTAATGTACCTTTGAATAGAGTACATGTATTGGTGGACGATCAGTTTACCCAAATAGGGCAGGATTTACACTATCATAAAATTGCACTAATTGCATAATGTTTCTCTTATCATTAGAGCCTTACTTTGCCTTCTTCATAAAGTTTAGAACCTTTGTTACTGCTGCATGTTGTCCAAGTACAAAATGGTGCTCTATGCCACACTTCAAGTGCACTCGCAATTAAACTGTGCTGTGATGACAAATGCATAGCTTTCACGAAAATCTATTGTATTGTGTAAGTCTAATGGATACTACACGATCGAGTAAAAGTCGCCTACGCTTCAGCAATTTGGGAACTGTCATCGACAACAAAAGTAAGTAATCATAGGCTCATAAAAACTGTGCTGCGTGAGAGACCAACATTCGTTATAAAGTGGACGAACATGTTATTAGGGCTCGCGATCAAAGGAAAGAATGGAGCTTTCCTGGTTCTCCTAATTTTGCCGTATGGTAAGTTTAATGGGTATATAGCAACAATGAAGCCAAGCGAACAGCGCTGTCGCATGCAAAATTAAAGTTTCTCAATTCTCATTCAGCATTTACAAATCAATCATGAATTACAACATACTTGCAAACACAGCAAAATACGGAACAATGGTACATGACATGCATTCCATCATTCGAAAATGCTGGAGCAAGATATCTGATTTCTGTGTTAAATTAGACTCTGTTCATGTCTTCTCTAAATTATTAAGTGTAAATGAGCTTTATTAAAATCCATATGGGCTCATTTATTTGATGAACATCACGGCTGTTTACTCAACGTCAGTTGATTAGATTTTCCGACAACTGGCTTCCCCGTAGAGAAGCCTTGTAATTTTTTTTTTTTACTTTGCGTTCATTTCAAATATATCCTTTCCATTTAAAAACATAATACCTCACTTCTTTTTGCTCGAGCTTGGAAGATTCTCTTGGATTTTTTGGACTACTGGCTGCAAGTTGGTCATGGCAAAATTCAGAGCCTGTGTGGCTGCGTCTCCAATGTTGATGGAAGCCAAATCCAAAGCAGGAGCTTTTGGAGTCTTAACATCCAGCGTTAGCTCCTTCTTGCTTGCCTGATAGTTTTTATCTAGCTTGTCAACAACATCCTTATACCGTTTATCCATCTCACCAATTATTTTCCCTTTGGAATCTCCAACGGCCTTTAGGACATCCTTGTATGCTTTTTCAGGAAGTGAAGGAAGCTTTTTTACCATCTCGTCACACTGCTTTTGAAATTCTTTAAGACTACTGTCAATCGCCTCGTTGGCCTTAGTTTGCATATCTGCATACATTGCCCCGACATTCTTTTTATAATCTCCGTAGTTCTTATCCATGCTGTCCAGAAGTTGCCCGTTGGCTAAACAAGGTTCCAAACAATTTTCCCCAGTAATTAAAACAACTTCGAGGCAATGGTCGAAAAAAAGATGTCGTTATACCCTTTTGAGCTTGTGAAGCAATTCCTGAATAGCCGCTGAAGTAATTGTTTTGCAACTCAACATAGTTTTTGATTGCTGCATCCATATTTTTAGAATAAACTTCTGTTATTTCTTTCATCACCCCATCAGCTTGGTTTTTGTAGTCTTTTGTCATGTCTATGAATTTAGTGATTATATCCTGCTCGGTTGTCATTTTGATACTCGCTGTTTTTACACGAAACAGGCGTGCACACGAATATAGAATTAAGATGACTAGAATTTAGAAAAATCAGGTAATTCCTGGTAAATTCATGTAATTCCCGAGAATATACAGATGCCAATATTTGGAATCCTGGGCTGGGCACATCGGTAGAAGAGAAGTAGAAAGTGGTGTACCCAGTTTCTTAAAATATTTACAATGTTATAGCTTTGCAGTTTCCTTGGAATAGGCTTTGATTTGATTAGCTGTGTGTGTATGAACTATAGATCTATCCTCATTTCATCTGTACCAACCAATTTGTACTATTGCTTGTTCTCCCTCTTGCCGTCGCATCATTTCATTAGTTCCAGTTTCAGTCTGAAAAATGCGAACATTCTTTTATATTTTACCAGAAGACCCCAACTTCTTCGATGCACCCTTCATATTATCACTCAGCATACCAGCGGGAGTTGCTCAACATAATCCCAATCGTCAATATGTATATGGTCGATAGCTATAGTCTCGCTTGAAGTTTACTTTTCATTTTCACACTTTGAGTTAGAGATACCAGGTATTGGGGTTTTGGAAATGAAAATTTTTGCGTTAATTGGTATCATGACATCGTGAGTGTTTGTGTTTGCTAAAAATCTGCCTTCTCAATCATAAATTAAATATCACAATTTGATCACTTACTTTTTTGTCGGGTATACTCATCAGCGCATAGTTGAAAAATGTCTTCGGTAGATCCAGATTGGCGTCCACCGCTAGTGCAGTTGCAGACAACGTACGTCATAAAACAAATCATTTAAAATCTAATTCACTTACTTTTTTGTCGGGTATACTCATCACCGCATAGTTGAAAAATGTCTTCGGTAGATCCAGATTGGCGTCCACCGCTAGTGCAGTTGCAGACAACGTACGCCATAACAAATCAATCATTTAAAATCTAATTAATTACATGTAGTTTTAAAGGAGGTGGGATGTTGGATGTTATATGTGATAATTTGAAAAATGATTGAATTGCTAACAGGATGGGTGACATAACAGTAGAATTATATTGGGACCATGCCCCTACAACCTGTAGAAATTTTGCAGAACTGGCACGTAGAGGATACTATAATGACACTAAATTCCACAGAATAATCCCGGACTTTATGATTCAGGTAAAATCTCGTCATGTGATTAAGGAGGGGCGTTATTGTGTATTGTTCCTGTGAAAGTATAACCGCTCATAGTTTGTGGTAACATATATTTCTTATTTTAACGTCATATTGTTAAGGGAGGTGATCCAACTGGCACTGGAAGAGGAGGGGCTTCTATCTATGGGAAATTTTTTGACGATGAAATTCATCCAGATCTGAAGCACACTGGAGCAGGCATATTGTCTATGGCTAATGCTGGTACGCATTTTACAAGCGTATTCGTTAGTGGACGAGTGAATGATTAATCAAGTCACAATATGCTAGAGAAGACATTTATTAATTTTTATTTTGGTGTCTTAGGTCCGAATACAAATGGTTCGCAGTTTTTCATCACTTTAGGTCCAACCCAATGGCTTGATAAGCAACATGCAATTTTTGGAAGAGTGAAGCATGGTATGCATGTCGTAAAACGAATTGGCGCTGTTGAAACTGACACGGGTGACCGACCGGTAGACGATGTCAAAATAGTTACTGCCTCGATTTTATAGAACATATATGAATTTTCCAAATTCTTTGATTTTTACTCTACAGTAGATATATTTTCTTAATTGCCTTTGATAAAAACGACTTTTCAATTATTGTAAATAAATATTTAGAGAATTTTTACAATTTTGTCAGCATGATTATTTTCCAAAATGGTCATGTGTATGTTTTATGACATGGCACGCGACACATCATTTCTCAAAATACAGCTAAATGTTGGAAGTAGATTTTTGTTGTAATTATGTCTACGTTTTTTTTGCCATAATTCGCCTATATAAACACCTTCCCATAATCAAATTTTAAATATTCATAGGATGACGGTGGCTTCTTTTCACTCGTACACTTGAAATCTATACGGTCTAGCCTGAATGGTCTGAAAGTAATTTGAATTTTATGATGCAGTCAAGTTGGGACTGTGAGTAAGTTATTTGTGACAGTATGGTCGCTTACGCTTTCATCGAAAGTTTCAAGAAAATACGACTGCTTGTGTTAGTTTGTGTAACTGTAAACCAAATGCAAATGGGGAAAGAACGGGTAGAAGAGCTGTTCCACATTAGTAAAATTAGGAACATAAATAATAATGATGCGTTCAGTAGAAAACATGCATTTTTTGAATTTTCTTCCGTTGCAAATTCAAGTAATAATCTGCCTAATGCATCTACAGAAGTTGAATGCGTTAAAGCAGTACTACCATTTATATGGGTATTCAGGATCTTCGGATTGCTTCCTGTAAAGATATCCCCTGGGTACTCTGGCCTTTTATATAGGAAATTCAGTGTATTTAAAGTTGTAATTGTGATTGGGGGAATCACCCAAGCGTTTTTATTGATAAAATCATTGCGCGAGCTAATTCTTTTAGCGACCCAAACCAGTAGTGATTCGGTCACAATAATCGATGGTACTAATAACATTATATATTATATTCACGTTTTTGCTATCACAATTCTGATGGCCTTAAAAGTCCACATGCTTCCAGAGTTTATGGACGCTTGCAAAAAAGTGGAACAAATGTGTCAGAAATACATTTCTGGAGTCAATGATCACTTGGTTGTAAAAGCATGGATTATTTTTGGTGTGATATTTGGAGCACAACTGTTTGGAGAAGTACTCTACTATAACCGTGTAGGTAATTAAATCTTATGAACATGTGGTCGACGCAAACCTTGTTAATAATCTACTTGTCTAATTGTAAGTACCAGTAATTTTTGTTTTAAAAACAAGCAAATGGAGGGAACGAAACGGCTACTCTTGAGGAATTTCTTGCCGGA
>JAANSN010004468.1:0-14996 GCA_036850665.1 Dicranocentrus wangi | reverse complement strand
AATAAATAAATAAATAAATAAATAAATAAATAAAAAGTATAAGAGTATCCACATGAGAATGCTCACTCACAGAAAGTACCTAACAAACTCATGATTAGCATGCAACTAAAGATACAAAAATGACCACCAACGAAGTAGCAAAACACAATATAATACAAACAACAGAAAATCTAGTTCATCTCCAGACGACAAAATTACTTTTTGGCGACAGTGAATGACAACAAAGATGAAGTAATGTAAAATGTTGTATTGCATGAGAAAAAAATCTTTCAGATAGCAATCAGCAGCTAAAACGTTACAATTTAAAGAAAATGTATTCATATACAGGAAATCCGAGAAAGTGACAAAAATGAAGTTAGTACTAATATTAAGTATTTGTTGCATAGTGGATGCACAACATTGCAAGAAAAGCGAAAATTGTATTAACTGTCTATACATCAAGGCTTGTGCATTTTTTAAAACATACGACGGTGAGATGGTCTGCCTAGACCGAAAGGTGAATGGCGACGAGTTTATGGAAAAGATCCTTCGGCAGTCAAAATGTTCAACAATTAAAAAATCTAACGTAAGCGAGCTACTTAGCTAAATACGCGTACACCTATTCATATTTATTTTATTTTGTACATAGAAACAAAGAAAGAGCATCCTCTCAAAACATCGAGTATTACTCCACATATTAACATCAAAAGGATGGATGAAGCAGTTAGTTCCCCACCAAAAGCTGTCATAAATGTTATTGTGCACAGTGAATTAACCAACCAAGGTAAAACCCCCACCTTTCAAGAAAGTGATAGAGAACAGCTTACTACAAGAACTAGACCATCATCTTTCTCATCATCAGCATTACCGCAAAAGCCTACGTCAGCACATTCTCAAAATGTAACATTTCTGTCAATTTTCAAAAGAACTAAAGGTGAAATGCCAGCATTGCCTTCAACAGCTTATCCTCGAAAGACAACATCTCTACCAGTTTTTAGCATGACTAAAGGTCAAATGCCAGCATTGCCTTCAACAGCATATCCTCAAAATACAACATCTCTGCCAATTATCAATAGGACTAAGGGTGAAATACAAGCATTGCCTCCAACAGCATATCCTCAAAATACATCTCTGTCAATTATCAATAGGACTAAAGGTGAAATACAAGCATTGCCTTCAACAGCATATCCTCAAAATACAACATCTCTGCCAATTATCAAAAGGACTAAAGGTGAAATACCAGTACTACCATCAAAACCTACATTAGCATCTCGTCAAAAGATAACACTACCCTCCTTCAATATGACCGAAGATGGAATGTCGTCATCGCAAAATGTAACGACTAATCTCACCATTAGCATGAAGTTAGTGCCAATTTCTCAAAAAAATACTTCCCATAAACGGAGTTACAAAGGAGTATGATGAGTCATCATCCACACATCTCCCAAGTCTACCTACATTACTCATAAATCAGTCTGCAAGTATCATCCCGTTCACGAACAAAAATGTAGCCGCGTCTTCATCTCTCTCATCATCGGCATCTCACAAGTACGCAAAGTTAAAGATATACATATAAGATAATAAAATATATAATATTAAAAGTTATATGAAATGAAAATTATGCTTACAGCAGCTGAAAATGAAAACTCAACCGTGACTATTCTTACTCAGATTGAAAACTCTACCATGGCTATTCTTACTCAGATTAAAAACTCAAACGAAAAAGGTATACTTATAACATTGTCATTAAAAATACTTATAAACATATACATACATTAATATTAAACTAGAGCTATAATTTTCCTGTTTCAGAAGAGTTGAAGCGTAAGCTAAAACAGCTTCACGGTTTTGAATTCATGGTGATGAGAAAAATGAGGAGACCAAATAGAAAAATGTAACCGAGTGAGGTAGCTAGAGCAATGGTCAGATGTATGAAAATGAGAATGTAAAGTTGTAGCGATGCGTCAGCTATAAGTAACCACTGTACGCAAATAGGTAGGTAATATGAATGTATGGCATCTATAATGAAAAATGAGTGTCTAAAGGTAATTAAATGTGTGTGATAAGGCGTAAACATTGTAATCCTAAGTAAAATTTATCTCATTCAATATATAGTCAGTAAACATTTTCACGTATAGGTAGTAATCAAGTTATTCTTTTCATACCAAAAATAAAAAACGTAGTTTATCTATTAATAACACATGAATAAAATGCGACAATAAAATAATAAACTGTTACTCTACTCGTTCAAAAGTATGTTGGAAATTAATAACAGGCTCACAAATTTGGTACGACATTCTCTCATATCCTTTTGCGATAATTCTTTGCAAGTATTTTAGTAAAATCCATATACTAGAATGAACTATTTCATTACGCACATACCGCTTAAGCTGATCCCCTTCAAAATCAGATATCCCAGGCAGCGCAGATTTTTTTTGTACATATCTTTCACATGTATTGAGTATTCTACCAGTTTGGATATTTTTATCCCGAGTGTGCACGTTGTTTTTAGGTAATATGATACCAAAGACAGGTCGCCATTGTCGCAGAATGAGAGTAGCAGTAGAAAATTTTGTTTTGTTCTTGGATTTAGGACGGCAAGCGATTTTTGAGGAGTGCTTTAACCCTCAAAATGTGTATGGATATTGCAATGATATTTAAGGTACTATTTTTGTTGTATGGTTGTACGTTGAAAAAAAGATTGTTGGTCACACGACAGGCGACTCTTATTTTAACTTCGTCTCTGAAACGCTCAGATGGCGGAGATGAGTCATGGTGAGTGCAGAACTCAACATTTTATATGCCTATAGTCGTCCACCACCACCACCACTTTGCTAACGGCGAGATGGAGTAATCAGTAAATTATGATTTTTCGTAACATGTAAAAAAATAATGAGATTATTTCGGCACATCAAATATTTTTCTCCCACACCATGTACCATATTCATATTACACATCTCTTTCTGATATCTTAGGAAGCGCCATAATTTACATCATCGCCTTACGTAGTGAAATTTAGTTAAGACGTTTCACTTTTTTTTGCAAATGTATTAATTACAATGAGCCTACAACATTTTATTGCCGCAATGATTTCACAATACTTATCAAGTTCATCGTCATAAAGTTTCTATCAAGTCCTCTACTTTGCATTCATTCGGCTATGGAAGAAAGAATAATCGGAGTAATGCTGTTTTGACATGCCTCCTGCTCAGTTTTATGCTTCTTTTTTAGTAAACTCTTTCTCAGAATTCAAATACAGTATGAAAGAAAAGATTTGACCGATTTCGGATTCGTCTTTGGAATTAAATATGCGAAAGTGAATTTTGTATTTAGTGAATGCGGAGAATTAAAATTAAAAATTGTTTTTATTTGCATTGCATAATCACAACTAGCAGAGGATTATTATTCGTCAATATTCAATTTGTATGTAATATTAAAATTAAATTATGTACTTATCATTGTAATATATATAAATCCAAGAAACTAAATTTTGTAGATATCAAATAACATATATACCGTACTACTCGCCCTATATAATATGTATATATAAATCATCAGTTTATAGATTACATAACACGTAGTAATTCATTACTCCTTCTTAATTTACTTCTATTAAACTTTTTTAAAAACTATTTGACAGCAACTCATAAATTTTTTGACCGAGTCTCTACATAAAAATCATTCAAGTGTGTATTGTATCTATACTACTCCAGGGGGTAAGTCTCTCCATGCTTGTTACGCTGATGAACGCGAAGGTTCTTTGTGTATTTGTAGGTTTTTGTACATGGGCTATTGCACTTATAAGGTATTCTCATATGATTATACAAGTATGCATTTTTTGAATGTTTTGTCGCAGAGATTGCAAGAAAATGGGCGATAATTGGCATGCATCGCAATAGAATGCTCTATTTATTCACTGCCTTTCTGAAATGTGTCACTGCACATTGCGCACTTTAGTCTTGCTTCATAGTTCACATTTATTTCGTCCTCTCCAATATGTGACTTGACGTGTCTATTCAAGCTAGATCTACAGCTCAGGACAGCAAAAGATGCACGAATGGAGCGGGGATGAACTTTTGTTAAATCTCATGCATGGATTTAAGTGCAATGTTATTAGACGTGGTAGTTATTTATATTTATATATTTATTTATGCATACGCTTATTTATATATTTACTTATGTATCTATATTTGTGGGTTATATTTTTTACCATTTTTATATTGTAGAGACCGTACTGTCAGAGTTCTTCCCGGTACAGCACCTACGCTCCTGGATACAGAATAATATGAATTTTTTAGAGTACAAGTAAACAACCTTTTTCTCGCAGGCTCAAGAGGTGAATGAGAGCACCTCACTGAGTAGTAGACATATAGTACACTTGACCGCACAGTGCCCTTTGAAGGCTTCAAAAGTCTTGTGTACATCCTCTTGTTTCTGTCATGTTACAACTATCTCTACCCTGACTCCCTCCTTTAGACTCTCTTCTGCCCAACAACACTATCTATATATTTCCATGTGGTAGTCGTGCCTATTAACACCATGTAATTCACGTTACCACGCTGTTCTGGTTTAAGCCTGACTATATGACTGACTCTTTTCTTATCACACACAGGGTACTCACTGAAGGGAATTCGTGTTTATAAAACTGAACTTTTATTCTGTGTTACTGCTTCTATCCTCTGACAGACGGACGCCTGGGTGGGTACAGAGCATTAATGAATTTATGTTGTTACAATATGCAAGGTATGTTATGGGAGGTAGTTCACAAAATGGAGATATTATGCGTAAGCAATTTTCCCTTCCAACATCTGATCTTCATCGTCTCGCTCCTTGTCGCTTTTACTACGCCTTCTCCCACCGTAAGCGTTACATAACATTCTCATTGAGTGGATGTGCTGCTGCTGGTGGAATTGGACGTTAGCAGCCTGCTAAAGTTTTCACCAAAAATATAAACAGTGTGTAGTTTAACATACATTCACCCAATGTGGCCAATTCACTAATTTTCTGTTGAAATATTTCCGCCCTACGCCTACGTAGCTCCGTCGTAAAAATAGTCCGGAATGTATAGGCTTTTTCCCCAAGTAAATAAACTTGCAACTGTTGTAATAAATGACACCGAACATATGATATTCAGGTTTAACTAATATTGCATGTGCTTTAAAATGGTAAATTCAAAGGACACGATCATTTCGTTTGATAGATGAGGAGACATTGTCCTTGCCGCCAACATCAATCATTTCCTCCTTTAGTTTAGAAAGGGTCAAGTATGGATTTTCCTCACAATTCCGTGGATTCCAATTCCAACATGCACGTTAGTGCAGAAGTACATCACATCACTGTGTTGTTTCACATGGTTCGAATTCGCCAGGAAGACTTGCCTGCACTGCGTTTCCTGTGGAGGGAGAAGGATAGGAATAGAGACCCTTATGTCTACACATTGGACGTAATGATATTTGGAGCAATCAGTTCACCATACCAGGCTCAGTGGGTAAAAAACAGGAATGCTGAGGACTTTCGAGAGGAATTTGGCAAAACAGCAGACGCCATAGTGGAGTGTCATTACGTCGATGACTATTTGGATAGTGAAGATACACCCGAGGTAGCAATAAAGAAAATTCAAAATATTCGTGAGATACACAAACGTGGTGGTTTCGAAATCCGGAATTGGCTGTGTAAGTCGCAGGAAGTATTACGAGTTGTAGACCCTTCTGCCCAAATTTTTAGAACGAAGTTTAATAGTTGTTCTATTCCGTACTTTGTGGTGTTCCACTGTGTACTTTTGGGGTGTTCCACTGTGTACTTTTGGGGGGTTTTACTGTGTACTTTGAAGGTGATTTACTGTGTAGTTTCAGGGTGTTCTTCTGTGTACTACAAATGTTTTTCTTTGTGTGCTTTGTAGGTGTTCTACTGTGTACTTTGAAAGTGTTCTACTGTGTACTTTGAGAGTGTTCTATCGTCTGTCTGTCCGTCCGTCTGTCCGTCCGTCTGTCCGTAACGCTATTAAATTGCGCACTTATAGTGTTCTAGCACCAGTCGTTCGCCCGTAATGAGCAGGTGCATTTTTTCGGTTTTTGCCTTACGACTTAGAATACCTTGGACGTTTAAAAATGTGATTTTTATGGATTTTCGTGTTTTACTGGGCCCAGACTTTTAGAACACTTTTGACGCTTAAGTGTTTGTTGTATACCGTACTTTTGGGGTGTTCTACTGTGTACTTTTGTGGATGTTCAACTGTGTACTTTGGCGATGTTCTACTGTGGACTTTGGGGGTGTTCTGTGTATTTTCGGGGTGTTCTACTGTGTACTTTGTGGGTGTTCTACTGTCTACTTTTGGGGCGACTTACTGTGGGTGGTCTTTTGGGCTGTATTACTGTATACTTTGAATTGATAACCCTGGGTTCTTGGTTGCTATGGGAATTTTTGGTTGCCATGGGGATTTTTTGTTGCTAAAGGGAATTTTTGGTTGCTATGGGGATTTTTGGTTGGATGGTTGTTATTGATGTAATTTTTCTGTACTTTATGTACGTTTTTGTACTTTGTGTACTTTTTTTTAACTTTATGTACTTTTACTTTTAACTTTATATACTTTTTCTTTTAACTTTATGTACTTTTTCTTTTAACTTTATTTATTTTCATGGTACTTTACGTACTTTTCATTACACTTTGTAATTTTTATTGTATTTTTGTACTTTATGTACTTTTCCCTTGTCCTTGATGTACTTGTCTCTTGTACTTTATGAACTTTTCCCTTGTCCTTTATGTACTTGTCTATTGTACTTTATGTACTTTTCCTTGATGTATTTTTTTGTACTTTATATACTTTTTCTCTGTACTTTATGTACTTTTTTTCTGTACTTTATGTACGTTTTCTCTGTACTTTATGTACTATTTCTCTGTACTTTATGTACTTTTTCTCTGCACTTTATGTACTTTATCTTTGTACTCAGCAGGCTTTCTTATTGTACTTGACGTACTTTATTTTATTAATGTCGAAATATAACAAACAATAATATCAGCAATCCCCCTGACTGTCAATCTTGTTTCTGTTCATTTTAAACAGGAACTCCGAATATCAGAATTCCTTATAATTGAGGAGCCAGACTTCGATAATGCGCCTACCTTGATCAAATTACTCCTCGCTATTGTCACACTCACAATGAAGTCCGGGGTTCAGCTCCCGCTGAAGTACTTGGACATTATGAACTGGTAAAATCGCGAGATCACAAAATTGTTTTGTTAGCCAATTTGGATATTAATTATTTTATTTTTCATTTTAATTTAGGACCATGCCTCGCATACCTCAAATGCCAGCCTTTTTTCGAGCTGTCAATGCCAACTACCTCTGGAAACGCTTTTCATAGATGTGGGACATAACGCGTCGGAGCCTCTCGTACAGCAGGTGTTACAGCAATTCTCGTCTTTACTTCAAACGCTGCGCTGCAGACGCATCAATCCCAGTGACCCACCGTACGCCAACTTCCTTGGCGAGCAGTCCTTTGAGCAACTGAAGGAGCTGCGACTTTTTTGTCATATGACGTGCAATTTTAAGTTTCTCCAAAATACCCCGAACCTGGAAACCCTTCATGTGAAGGTGTGTGACTCGGATAAGAAGATGAGCCAGGTGACGCTGGACGGAGATGGAAACGATGTCAATAATGAACACTTTAGCTTGGACAAGTTGACACACTTTAGTACAGACTGTGTTTTCAGCGATGGGGAGTCCTTCCTCAAGCTTGCGCGCTGGATGCCGAATCTAACTCGCCTCAAAATCCCGTTGAACAAAACCACCTTTGGCATTGCCTGCTCCAGTTGTTGGAATCCCTCGCTGAGAGAACTTTGCGTGGCGAAGGGGAGTGACATTGGAGACGAGGAAATTACTGGAAGTAGCTCTTCCGATAGTTTTAATATTTCTAATTTGAGAGGTACTCACTCACACACTCACACACATTACTCACACTTATTTCGTGCGGATTATCGGTACTTCGGATTAGTCATTCGTTAATTATTGCTAACATTCGTTTCATTCAATTTCTTTTTGTTTTTGTAGCCCTTGATACATTTAGACAGGACAAGGAGGGGTTCAATTACCTGTCCTCTAACGCTGTGGCTCATGGATTTTTGCTCGTATCAAACCTCCAAACTCTGACCATTTTTGTGGAAGATGAGGTAACATTGTTATTGATGAATACATAATACTTACGATATTCGTGTTCCAGATATTTATTAATTTTTCTCGGGGACTTTTATTTCTGAATCTATTATTATACAGCTTCCTGCCTATGTTATGCAAAGACTGGAGGATAAAGTCCCGCAAGTAGTCATTACAAGAAAAGTCAAAGCTGAATGAACCAACAATTTTAACAAACATTTCATCCACTCGATGCAATGTCTACAAATGGTAAATGGTCTAGGTTAATTTTGAATTGATGAGGTTGAGCTGTATACACACAAGTACAGGTGTTCATGTATACTTCAAAGTGTGCTTGAAATGTAGGTTTAGATAAAGTTATATTTAAATGATGTAAAATGAAATAATAGGCATGTAATAATCAACTTTCAATTCACTTTAAAAATCCAATAGATATATGAAAAATTCTTCAAAATTAGCAACTGCTTGTGTTCATATAATAAATAAATTATATGCTAACTGTTACATCGCCTAATTTTGATAACTTTAGCAAATGATGATGTTGACCTTGATTGACATGGCGCTCCCTCAGGATGTTCCGTATCTATTAGATTCTCAATCTGATCGTCTGCCGTTACACATGTTATCGCATTCATAATGAGTTATGATATATATATTTGGAAGGGTATCAAATTCGAATTCTCTACAAATGAAATTGTTTTAGGTGTGACATACTTATATGTTAATTCGTTATTAACTCCCTTCACTTTGCACTATAAGACAATAACATTGTGTAATGCTGCATGAATTATAAGTGACCACAAACCACCTTCTTAAACGTGACAAAATGATTTTAGCATTAAAAAAATAATAGTGACATGAACTCAGCAGCATAATGGTAGCATAATTTGTCAAGCGTGTCCAATCAATATTGCTATTCAATTGTTAGTAGCACTCCTTTACCCCACTACTTCTTCTACATCCACCTGAACTCTTGTAATGCCTTCTTCGACAGGTTGGTCTGGAGGGAGGCTAGACATATTCGACCGTGGCCTGAAAAGGCGATTCAAGGAGGTTACCGCAGCCGACCGTTCCCTTACCGCAACATCCCCTTGGTCCCGCTTATTCCAGAATGTTCGCAGGGTGAAAAAGTAGACCAATTCAATTCCACTTATGACCGAAAATCCGAGACACAGACCGAGAATCCCACCGGTATTTGCTACGGCAGAAAATACACAAGATCGTTTAATTTTAATTGACGCAAGTCTAACACGACAATGACGACATGACGATGCGCACCGTACCAATCAAATCCGCCCAGCCGTAAAGAGCTTTACGCAGCTTTGGAACGGTTCTTTCGCTTCCAAAAAATATGTGCACAATTGCCACGGTATGCCTAGGCCTTGGAATAAAAATTAAAAGGTGATATATTACTAATTCCAAAATGTACTATGAATATTCAATCAACTTGAGGTTTTCAGGAAACTTTGACGTACTCCTCTTCATTTCGAACACTGTCGGGGTTTTCTTTAAACAACTGGAATGATGACAGGAGATCGGCCATTGACATTTGGTGGCTATATTTGACGTTCTCACATAATGGATCACAGCCAGGGCAAATGCTATCCAGCTCTACTGACAATCTTACTAAAATAATAATTGTCAAATGATGATTATCAGATTGACCAAGCTAAAGGAAGCTGTCAGTGGCGTAAGTGGGGTAATATTATTGATTTTTTGCCTACGTTCATGCTCTCGCAAGCAGCGGTCGTCATCCGACGAAGGGTCGCGAGAGCAAATTGTCTTTCCCATGTGTTCCAAATGATAATCTGCGGTTCAATCGTATTCACATAATAATACTAATATTTTGCAATTTAAATTAACTTTCAGAAAGTCTGATTTTTGGCAACGCACTCGGTTTGTAAAAGAGAGAACACCCACATTGCCTTGCCAAGTAATCAGCCGTGCATTCCGCAATACAGTTTCCTCCTGTGGGCGATCAAATCATGAATATTCTAGACTTGGAATCCTAGTCAAATAATAATTATTACAAAAATGTTGGATTTTTCATTTCAAGACTAACTTGTATACGGTCGGTGGAATGCCAGTTGTTTCTCGTTCCCAAAAAAACATTTTCTAGTTTCCTGTTCAACAAGACATTTCTCATAAATTAGCAATTTGAGAGGGTTAGGTGTGATAAAAGGACATATTTCCTGGGTTAGCCCGACAACTAGGTTACTGTGCCATACCTGCGGATAATCACGAATGTCAGCATCAACCTTGGTGATGTCAGCAATGACATCGAAAAGAGACTGTTTTCCAAGGGGGACCGCGGATGAGAACTCAATAACTTGAGGCATTTCAAAAGGGGAATGGAGAGTGAAACGAACTCCTTCAGAGTCTGAGACAGGACAGAAGTAATCATCTTGAAGAACCAAGAAATACGACAAACCAACATGTAAGACAAATACAAGCAACTTGCAATATTGAATAGATAAACTTTGACACTTGATTCCTACCTAATTTCGAATCAATTAAAATTGACAATCCGAAAGGTCTTCCAGCTCTGCGTTGCTTCCAAGGCTGCCATTCCAACCAGCTATTCATCCCGACTGGTTTAGTGAAGTATTCTCCTTCGATAAATGCGTCAATTGGGTTACTCTTACTATCATCGTGATGAAGCCTACGGCCGCCATCTTTGCTTGCTTTACTCCTAGTGAAAATAACCCCAATTAAACATCAACAAGTAAAGTTCTAAAGTGGTCGCTCGTTAAACATTTACTTACGATCTTTTGAAAAGCAGAGCGAGGGGAAGCATGTTGAAAGTACAACCTATAATATAAGTCAGTTTCCAACCTTGCAACTTTAGAGTTTTCAATTAGTTTATTTTAGAAAGGCTGGAAAATTTTCATTTTACATTTCCCCATGTCCGTAATTATAGGCTTAAACATGGATGAGCAAGAGGCAGAATTCCCATTGAAACTACACTTCTTTATCATTTCATCACATGGATCTGTGTTCTATCATGACGAAAAGCATTTTCAAGCGTCTCGAGTTTTAGTTAGTTGAGGCGCAATTATAGATTATTAAGATTATAATTTGTCAACAAATTTTACGTTAAGGAGAATGGCAATTATGTCATCTGTCCGTTTGCCGTGGTAAAACCCTTCACCTGACTCTCCGGAAATGTTTTTCTCGCACAAAAATCTATATTTGTTGGCAAAGCCATGAGTTTGGATGCAAAAAACACATAAATAGTGCTTCACATCAATTAAGTACATCCTCATCAAAAGTCTTTAGGAAACTATCTAGCCTTACCTTACAAATTCTAGTTTATCTTGTGCCTCAATATGTTTAGGGTCCGATGAGTTAGTTTCCGCCAGAGTTCTAAATTTAATGAGAAATCAAATCAAAATGGATTATATCATCCCAGCTGCTAGGCGTTTATCGCTACGTATTCTGAGGGAAGTTCGTACATTTCTAATCCATTAACCAGCCGTTTTGAAATCTAGTGATTTGATAATGGAGAACAAATGAATAGGTAAGAAGCTTGAACATGGCTGTTTTTTAACCAAGAAGTAAGTATATAAATGAAATATGTGTTGACGACATAAGTATAATTTACCAAGTTCACATTGCAGATTGTCACAGCCGGGAAGGGGATTGAACCTGTTTCCAACTCGTTTACATCAAATGTGACAATCACCGGAGTTTGCTGGTAGCGGTCCCACACTCCGTGGATGAGATAGGCTGAGGAGGAAACACCCAACAAGAATGCTACTAGCCAAAATAATCTGAGAGAAGAAAATCATAATTTGCTCTTCCTGACTAAAGTTACGTAATTCGTAAGTAAAGGAATAAAAATAAGATTAAGTGGTTCGACCATTTGTATGCTTTTACCGTTCACTCCAGTGGCGACTTTCCTGGGCAATATACTTAACCCCATGAATTGAGGTTTCGTTGATGAACGAGACGAGACTAGAATCCTGAGCCAGACATTGCTGACGACACCTTTTTCCACTGATCATGCTTGCCTTACGACCACCAGTTTCCTTGTCTGCAATCCTTTCACTACCTCCGTCTCCCCATTCGGGATGTATGCTCGTAGCCAAGGGAACTTGGTGAGCTTGGGATTGGTTTCGAGTGAGCACCATTCCTCAAATCAAAAAAAGCCAACCGACAAGCGTTTTTTTTCAGAAAGCTAGTAAAAATTTGAGTGAAACTCTTTTCTTCAGTGTATAACTTGCCTCTCAAAAACCACAAAATCTATTTTCTATAAGGAACACAGTTCAATTTTTAAAATGCTTTTAGTCAGTCACGAAATTTGGATTGAAATAAAACATTTTCTTATTATACCTTATTATTGATCATTATCATGTCTTACATGAAAGTTTAATTGTTTTAATAGAAACGCCCCGGTCCAGCATGAAGGAAAAGCTTCATTTTTTTATTTTGCAAACATGTATTGGAATGGTATAGTCGGCCTCTTAAACCTAATAAATGTAATTACGTAGATTTGCGTGTGCTAGTACTTGTTGTAATAGAGCTGAACATAACACTCTACTCTCTACTTATTGGTAATAAACAAATAGCCTCATATAATTAAATGACTAAGCAAATTATTAACATGCGCAGCAAAATCTAATACGAAATCTACGGCTATAAGGAAAATACGAAGCTGAGCTTAGGTCGACTAGGTATTAACAAAATCAAAAATTAGGAAATTACTTTTAATGAAATGCTTTCAAATAATGTCAACTAAACGTAGACAAAGGGTGTTTCGGGCTGGTGGATCGATGGTGAGCAACCGTATGACTGACAAGAAAACGAGAGCGCTTTTTGTGTAATTGTCAGGCTATAATAGTCTGTTGTCACGAACCATAACAGGTTGAGCCAAGTTTAAACAGACAGGAAAAACCTATGTCTAATTCATTGTAGGCCTGCTGGAAGCAGTTTACCTAAATATTAAATCTAATTAATATGCATAAATTAAATCCAGTGATATTAGTCAGTTTTAACACGACAAATTACATTACGTAATAAAACTAGTTCTCCGAGAAGGGGTAAGAAGGCGGAGCAGCGCTTTCTAATTTTTGTGACAACGGGATTGCAAACTACAAAATCAAAAATCATTTTTATACGTAATCAGCGGTTTCGTTTCCCTTTTCGAAATCCCTATATTGTTCGTCTACAAACTATGAACAGCCAACATACCAAGATAAGTAAGTATTTCCTTGTAAAATCACAACATGCTGATGGATGTGAAAAGTTTTTAAAAGAAAATCCTTTGTTTTATATAACCTTCCATTGTGGGCGTTTCTGTTAACGACATTCACCACTTCATCTCAGGCAAGATATATGACTCCTGGGTGGAAAAGTAGGTTCTCTTCAGCCCGAGCTGCGTGATGGGTTAAAACCTATTTAGTATTTGGACTGACACAATTTTTTACACTTAGTTACGATTCGTTCAAAGTTTAACTATTCAGAATGGTGGATGCGCGAAATCAACCCGGATTTCAGCAAGATTATATTCCTTCCTTGGCCACAAACGTCAACCCAGAGTGGATAATAGGAGGCGCTAAGTAAGTTGGAGTTGGAAATAATTTATATTATTATTGTGCCTCATTTCGAAACTTTTAAATTATCATCCCCAAAAACAAAAATTGTAGTTTTGAATATAAAGCTGACGCATGTAAGTAGCCTGTAATGGGCACATTAGCTACCAACATAATAGGGCAATTATTTCGATTAAGTATAATCTTTCATCATTATGAAGATTTGTTAATTTACCGTGTAAAGTTTGCTAAATTACTTGCAATAAAGTTTGATATTTTCCAAAATACGTTTGAGCACTGTGCCATGCTTAGGAAAATAAAAAAATACATATTGCTACACGGTATTCTCATGAAGAAAAAAATATAGGATTGAAAAATAAAACTTTTCAGCTAAGAATTCAATATTTCACAATAAACTGTCCAACGCACCCTAGAATTATGTTATTATTTCCGGATGATATCTGCACAATGACGTAATTACGGGTTAGGCAATTAGGAACTTTCTCCCAATATAGAGCCTACTTCATGCAATGAGTATTAGAATTTCATAAATTGAACAAAATTTACTATAATTTGAAAATTAGGCTTGATTCTGATTTGAAGGGGAGAAAACATTTTAATGGAAATATTATTTTGTGTAAGCTGATGAATTAGTGGAAGTTTGAGCGTCGTCGTGGCCAAGTGGTTTTTCTTCTGCGTAATAGTTTTGTAAATTTAATTCGTTTTTCAAAATGGGGTGGGGTGAAGGCTTCCTTAGAGGCTACCTCAATATTTACATTCTACTCGGGAAATTCTTCCGTGTGGCACCCGATCTCTTAGGACTCTTGACAATGAGCTACGACCACTCATCCAAAAAGTTCCTTCGACACCCAAAGGACAATCCCTGGTTTATAACCTATGTTATCTTTAGTCGTGACGTGGTCTTTGCCGGAGGGATTATACTATTTGGAGGACTCGCCCTTTACACTTATTCATCTGTAGCAGAAACTGAAGACTCATCCTCCGTTACTAAACTGATAGTGTACAATTTAGCTTGCGGTTACCACGTCCAAGCCATTTGCTCATTCGTCACAATGCGCCGCGCTCGGGATAGCTGGCACCTACCCTACAACTGGTTGTACTCGGTGATCAGAAGGGCGTGGGATTCCCCCAGAAAACAACTCAGCTCCTGTTGGGACGAAGG
This sequence comes from Dicranocentrus wangi, assembly GCA_036850665.1. Lineage (NCBI taxonomy): Eukaryota > Metazoa > Arthropoda > Collembola > Entomobryomorpha > Entomobryidae > Dicranocentrus > Dicranocentrus wangi. The sequence continues at coordinate 151 of JAANSN010004468.1, read as the reverse complement.
GATCCTCTACATTATCGCCCTTGCCATTCTGCCCATGCCACTGATCAACGCGGGGATTGTTCTAGTCGTCCTCCGTTTCTCCCCAGATTTCAGACATTTTCCGATCATCCCGCTTGCCATTGGAATTGGTGGATGTATTTGCCATGGGGCA
>JAANSN010004467.1:0-14996 GCA_036850665.1 Dicranocentrus wangi | reverse complement strand
AATGAGGTGAAATGAGGAATCGGAGCTGGGTATATGGAAATAAGATGCATGCTTTTTTACTTTGAAGATCAGGCAGAACTCCCGCTTGGTGAACCAACTAGCATTATCCATTGAGGACAGTAGATGGAGGAAGTTGAAGTAGAACTAAACTCGGATGGGATGATGGGAAGCATATTGCTTTTGTAACCGTCAAATCGGTTGTTGGTCTGTCTATAATTTCTACTTATTTGGAGCAAAAGGAATGCGAATAATTTTACCCCACTTCAAAGAATCGTACTTGGCGATTGCTCCAATCGCACGTGCCCCAATCATGGTTGCATACCTATTAATTGCGAAGGTTGCGCTCGCTGCTAGTCAAATCGGACAATATTTAGCTAACTCACTTTTTCAGCTCATGCGCCCCACCATTCCCGTATACCCAGTAATATTTGGGAATGAAAGAAGAATTCGGGGAGACGGAGTACGAGACGCAACGACAAGTTCCCGTGAAATGTTGCCACGTGAAGGATGCACCCACTTCAGCTTTTGTATCCCATATTATTTTCAAGGTTTATATCCAAAAGATTCTACGAGCTTCGATCATGTGCTGCATGTAACATCTTCGGAATTTAGACCAACTCGATGTGAGCAGGTGCTGAATATACTATGCATGATGTTTGTATGATCATACAATGATGTAGGACACTTGAAAACATTTTCTGTATTAATTAACAAGAATTATTTTGTGTAACTTTTTTAAGATTTGCAGAATTTTAGTAGTAGCATTTGGTACTTATATTTATTATATAGAATTATTAAAAAGTAAACCTTATACATAGGGATATTAGAGCTTAAATATTTGAAAGGCTTGATTATATATTAAATTATGCCCAAGTAAAATCTACACTCAATCAAATTCACGTGATTTTCCTAAATATTTAGGAAAAAATTATGAGCGTTCAGTGAAAGCTTCGGCAGGAGCGGTTCTCAGACCAATTACAATGTCAATTGATTCAATGCGGTTATCCAGTGACAGCATCATCACTTCAAATCCAAGCACCAGATTCCTTCTAACTTCAAGTAGAAAGACCGTAATGCACACAAGCAATAGGGACAATAGCATGTAAAACACGACGACGATGTTATCCCTCAGGGAGAGTTTGTGAGGAGGCTCAACCGCGGTTGCAGCACTGACGGTGTCATTCCAGGTGGACACCCTGTCAAACCAATTTTCCCAGAGCTCTACAATCCCCGAATGAAACAGGGTTCTCCACCTCGTCATGAATATTCTTGGAGGAAATGGGACCCGACGAAACTGGAAATTGCGGAATGTGCTACCAAACCCTGTCTTGCTCACAGAAATATCTTCCTTCGGAATCCCCTTCCGGACCAGCTCGTGATACATCTCTACAACGTTGTGGTGCACATTCACATACGCAACCCGGGACCGCTTAGCAATAAGCTCTGAATAATATCCCTCTTGGGACATCCTTTTAAGTTCGTCCATCCCACCTGGACGATACACGGATTGGAGTAGTTTCGTTGACATGACTTCGTTAAACTGTCCGTAGTTATCAATCTTCAGGTAGGCATCCAACTCAGTTACAATGGACTTGAGGGGAAGGTGGTCGGATTTGATATTTCGGAATGGCTCCCACCCAACCACACTCTCTCTCATTTCCCCGGTTAGGCTTTCCATTGAATTCTGAAGAAAGTCGGAGTAGAGGGTGAGCTTATGCTCGACAAGTTGGTGGAACTCTTCCACCTTGAAGTTTGGAAGAGGGGCGGTCAACTCCTGGATTGTTCTTCCCTCGTAAAACTCCTTGAGGACGATCATGACCAGAATCCAAGCCCCACAAAGGATTTTACATTTGTGGATGAGGTTAGTGCCCTGGGTGAGGAGGAGTGTCATGATCATTGTGAGATTCCCAAACGTGTCTCCCAGACTGGGAGAAGACTTGGCAACTTTTCTTGCATAGACATGAGCAATCGCTCCACTTGCAGCTCCAGCTAAGATTAGTGAGATCCAAGTGTAGATATCATAAGCTGCAAAAAGTCCGAGTCTCAGGCTTCCTATTTCATGTACGTCAGCGCTCGAGATGAAGTGCATTGAGTTTCGCGGATTCCGAATGAACAGGAAGCTAGACGCTTGCAGCGTCTCATCAATCCGAACGATCGGCCTCACGAAGCCAAGGATTGACGCTCTTTCCCCCATTCCTCTTAATACAGCCGCCGCCACCTCCTTATGAATAAAAGAGGAATTTGGGGAGAGAGCGTCGAGGAGTACGAGTTCCAAGGGGAAGTGGGCCCCCCTCAGATGTTGCCTCAGATAGGGTGGTAGTAGTGCTTCAAAGTATCTCAAGCTTTGCGCTTTCCCACCCAAAATCTTCCAAGTGGTGCCAACATGTCTAAATTGATATCGTTGGACGTCGGCCCAGTTGGTGGTGGACGTCGGGTAGAGTGGAAATTTGCTAATCACTGGCAACCTACATAATATTTGATGCTCAAGTGGCTTGACCAGCGGACAATACGTCAAATGGTAGGCTACAGTGGTTTCAATTTCAAAATGTGGAAATACGTAGTACGTGCCAAAGCCCCCTGCCCCCAATCCAACTTCCCGTCGTTGCCCCAAAACGAAAACTAGTTTTGTTGGGTTTGTGAAAGAGGACATGTTTTGGGGTAGCTGGGCGTCCAGAAATGTGGACAGGGGTTTCCACCATATCTTGTCAACTGTGTAAATGAAATTCCAGTTCATCTCGTAATAATCAGAAAAAATTTTAGGACTTATTTGAATAACTTTGGGCACGTTGAAAGAGTGGAGGAGGATGGGCTGCACAATTTGAATCTGGAATTGGTTTACTTTGGGAACACTCAGGTACTCCTGTTCCCCGATTACCCCTTGCTCAAGGCGAATGAATTGTATATGAGCCAAGTTTGATTGAAAGTTTAGATTCCATTCCTTGTCGCAGAATTTAGGAGGGATGAACACTTGCGCGGAGCACATTTGACGGGGGTTTAGTTTCCTCGGAAAGGAAATCTGGTTACTATCCATGCCCAAACTGTAGGCATAGCCACTGGATGTGGATTCACAGACTAACTCGTTGTTGAAATGCTCGTCCCTGTAACTGCAGGCAGGGCAGAGTTGTTAATTAGCACGAAACCTCAAATGCAAAATACTAAATAAAATACTATGGGGTTTTACTAAAATCAAAATACATTTTCAAATGAAATACTTTTTTTAACGTTCGGTCAAAATACAAAAATTCAAAATAGTATTTAAAATACTTTTCAAAATACCAAATAGTTTTTGGAGCTTTGGTCCCTTTCCGACCTGCAATTAACATGTTAAACGACTAAAACCAACGTCTTTAGAAAGAATAAAGAACGAAATTGTGAGCATTTGGTTTTCCAAAATGTATTTGAAATAGTATTTAAAATGGAATTTGAGATACAAAAAACATTTTTATTTTGAAAAAAATTTTAAATACTTTTATGAAAAAGTAATATCAAATAAAATATACAAAATAAAAATACTTCCAATAACTTTGTCAGCAAATAAATAAATCAAATATTTTAATTGATATTTTAAATACTATTTTGTATTTTATTTTCTCACAACTTTGTGGCAGGTACGGTGAGAGCCACAGGGAATTCATGTGGGAGTTCAACTTCCCAGTCGTAATTGTAATTTGGATCAAACGGTTCTCCCGGGCGTCTCTGTAGTAAAGACAAACAGGTATTATTAGTCATAGCATGCCAAGTTTGTAAAACGGAAGGCATCATAATATGTTTTTTTAGTTTACAAATAAAAGACTCACCACTCCCCGCAAAAACTCTGTTATTGTAAATACAATCAGTTGTACAGAGCAGCCTTGAAAGGGCTCAAGGGATTTTTCAAGTTGCAGTAGTAGCAGGTTTTCCCGAGGACTGATAATTTCAACTGCGGGGGTAAGCTGGAAAAGGAGCTGTAGCGCTGGAAGCAAACTATAAATTACGCTTGCCATTATTGCCATAACTGTCGACATGAAAAAGGGTTCACTGAAATTAAATGATATGTTGGTAACCACACCATTGCTTGAACAAGTTTATGGTTGTTTTTACCAGTTCAGTTGTGAGGCAGTTTCCTTTTCTAAATACAATTTGGTTTGAATTCCGTTTTTGGAAACCACCTCCTCACAATTTGTTTAGTTTTATTTCCTAGAACACGGAGTCAATTACAAGATCTACAATACAATAGTGTGCGACTGATCTGGAGAGAAACCAGAGTTGAAATGAGGGCTTGGTTTGGAAGTCTTTAATTATTCAAAATGGAAAAAATATGCCATGTAGTAGTGTAAGAAAGTTTGTCCTGGGTAAAAAAATACATGGCGGGGATATCCACACGGTTTCTAAGTGGCATGGCACGAAAAACGAGATTAGCCGGGCACAACATACAACATATGGATAGAATACGAAAGTTTTAGACAACACATTAGACATATTAAATTTTTTTGCAGAACCCCACAAGTTAATATTTGATTTGTTTTGAATTCTACATGCGAAACTTGCCTGGAGACGCTTCGTCACAGATTGAGCAAAACAACCGAACCTTGCGTGTTCTCACAGAAAAGTGTTAAAGCCGCGTGTGTATTTGAATGTTTGCTGCCCTGAAGAAAAATTACATGGCCGGGCTATCCCCACGGTTTTAAATCAGACAAAAAAATGAATTTCACTTGGCTTAGCACGGACGGAATGGGAAACTTTTGGAAATTGGGAACACGAAAAAATCTGTAAAAATTTATAAATTAATATTTGATTTGTTTTGGATATTTTAATTCCGTACTTGTAAACTTGTTTTTAGTTACATTACTTACCTCGACACGTTGAGCAAAGGCAAAACAACGTGACTGCCCACGATGCCGTGTCATGAAGAGAGGCAGTTCTCTAAAAACTAATAGTAGTATAGATGCAAATGGTTAAATGTTCATCACATTCAATCATTTGGTTTTTTTCAATAACAACTAAGTATATGTTTGAGTTATTCCTTTTGTAAAATTTAAAAAAATAACGTCAGCAATGCAAACAAGAACTTATTTAAGCAGTAATTGAATTCAACCTTTTTAACTCTAAACCTCTCCTGGTCATATTTGTGTCCTACACAATACATGCCGGCTTAACCGACAACCCAACTTGAATTCCGGATCCTGAAATTGCGTATAAATGAAATGAGTATTATATCAAGCATTTTCCGCGCCTTTAGTATAAATTTTATCATTTCTTCCGCAAAATGAATCTCAAGCATTCTAATTCTTTTTTTGGCATTAATGGAAAATTATGGATGAATTAGCAGGATGGAAATTTATGCCATGCTCAACATTGTGAGCCCAAACAATTATACGGTCATGTGTGAAGCTGTTGAAATTTGACCTCTAGGTTCGGCAGAATTCGCATTGGCTTTTATCTTTGTGCTTGTGATTTGACCTGTATCAACCGGCTCCATCCTACTATCAAAAAAGCGGCTTTTTGTACGGCTAATAATTAATGATTAAGTGGTCTTAACCCTCCATAAATTGTAGCATAATCAAATTGAAAAAAAAAATAATTCAACGTACAATCTTATTCTCGGCAATAATGGATGCTTTCTACAGAAGAATGAAACTGCTTAGCAAGGCGGCTTGGCAAGGCGAAGAAGAATAGTTTAATTCATTGGTTAATNAAGAAGAATAGTTTAATTCATTGGTTAATTTTTTGCATTTCAATTTTCACTCTGTATGCTTCCTGTCCCCTCGTCTACATCTCAACAACAGAATTTTTCTTTGTAAACCACTGAAATGTGGAACCCACACCCACCACCATCAACACCTCCTCTCGGGACGTTCAGTAAACCAACTTCGGGGTAGCTTTTGCAGAAAAACGTAGACACATAAAGGGATAATTAGGTAACAATGATTAACTAACAAGAACTGAATTAACTACATGTTAGCAGTATAATTATATAATATGTAATGAATTTTCCAAAACAGAGCATTTCATATAGGAATTAACGTCGTTTAAATATTTAAAAGGTCTGAAAACTTATTGAGTTATGCTATGTTCAAGTAAGGTAACTCCGTTTCCAGTGGATAGTCTGTATGTTTTCATTATACCTTTCGCTATTATGTATGTTTGGTCGAAAGCATTCAGGAGTGGACGGTATTCAGTCAGCTAGTATTTCGACCGGAGTAGTTTTCGGATGAACTCCAACGTATACTCTGTCACCATTGTTGACCATAGCTGCCACAAACATTTCAAGTGCCAAGGCAAAGCTCCTTCTGACTTCGAGTAGAAATACGACAATACACACAAGCAATAGGGACAAGAGCATGTAAAACACAACGAGTATATTATCCCTCAAGGAGAGCTTGTGAGGAGGAGGCTCTTCTGCGCCTGCAGCGCTAGTCAATTGCCTCCAACTGGATACCCTATCAAACCAATTTTCCCACAGTTCTACAATCCCCGATTGAAACAGGGATCGCCACCTCGTCAGGAATATTTGGGTGGGAAACGGGACACGTCGAAACTGGAAATTGCGGAATGTGCTACCAAAGCCGGTCTTGCTCACAGAAATATCTTCTTTCGGAATCCCCATTCGGACAAGCCCGTGATACATGTCGACAATTTTGTGGTGTACATTTGCATACGCAACCCGACCCCGTTTTGCGAGTAATTTCAAGTAATATCCGTCTTGGGACATTCTAGCTCTGTCTTTCACCCCAGTTGGCCGATACACGGACTGGAGTAGTTTGTTTGCAGTGGCTTCGTTGAACCACCCGCCGTTGTCGCTCTTCAAGTAAGCATCCAGCTCAGTTACAATCGAGTTGAGGGGGAGGCCATCCGCCTGGATGTTTTTTTGAAACGCGTCCCACCCAACGACACTCTCTTTCATTTTCCCTGCGAGGGTCTCCGCCGAATCCCAAGCTAGGTCGGAGTAGATGGTGAGCTCGTGCTTGACAAGCTGATGGAACTCCTCCAGCTTGAATTTTGGTAGAGGGGCGGTAAACTCCTGGATTGTTCTTCCTTCGTAAAATTCCTTCAGGACGATCATGACCAGAATCCAAGCCCCGCAGAGGATTTTACATTTGTGGATCAGGTTAGTGCTCTGGGTGAGGAGGAGCGTCATGATCATGGTCAGATTGCCAAACGTGTCTCCCATGCTAAGTGACCCTTTAGCTGATTTCGCCGCGTAAAAGTGAGCGATAATTCCGCTTGCCGCTCCAGTCAAGATTAGTAGTATCCAGGTGGTTGTATCGTAAGCTTTGAAAAATCCAACTGAGAGGTAGCCAGTTTCCTCAATTTGGGAGGCTGAAATGAAGTGCATTGTGTTTCGGGGATTCCGAATGAATAGGAAGCTAGAAGCTTCCAGGGTGTCATGGAGCTCAACGATCGGTATCAAGTAACTAAGGACAATTTGATACGCCTTTGGCCCCATTCCTCCCACTGATGATACAGGCGGAATGTAGTTGTGTGCAAAAGAGGAATTTGGGGAGAGTAAATCCAGAAGCACGAGTTCCAACGAGAAATTCCCAGTCAAATGTTGCCTCATCAGATGGGATGCCCGTGTTCCGCCGAGTCTACTGCTTTGAACGTTTCTGTCGCCCCACAGGTTCCAAGTGCCTCCTTCATGTCGAAATCGGTAATGTTGGACGATTTCTGCAAATTTCATGATGGACGAGTCGATCGGAAATTTGGAAAACACTGGCATCCGGCATTCTGCATTTGTAGTCATCAGGTATAATCCATCCTCCTTATCCCCCCAGCACGACGAATGTGCCAAATGGTAAGCCGTCATGCGTTCAACTTCAAAATGTGGAAATACGTAATATGTTCCTCCTCCTCCTCCGCTTCCTACGCCTACGCCTAACCCTTCTTGGGGCGGACGACCCAAGACGAAAATGAGCTTTGTTGGCGTTTCGAAGGAGGACATGTTTTGAGGAAACTCGGTGTCCAAAAGGTTGGACAGATGTTTCCGCCATATCTTGTCAACTGTGAAAATGAAATCCCATTTCATCTCACATTCCAGTAACGAATATTCCTCCGAGCGGCGCTTATTCCTTGCGGTAATAACTTTGCCAATGTTAAAAGAGCGGAGAAGAGAGGGCTGCACAATTTGAATTTGGAATTGGTTTATTCTGGAAACACTCATCATGACGATGTGCTCTTGTTGACCCGTGGATTCTCCATTATTCCCGGATTTCTCACGTTGTTGTCTAAACTCTAAGAGATCAATGTCAAATGCCAACTTTAGATCCCACCCTTGGTCGCACAATTTTGGGGGAATGAAGAGTTGGAGGGAGCAAACTCGACGGGGGTTCAGATTCCCAGGAAATGAAAGCTGGCTACTATCCACGAGCATATGTTTGGAAAAGTCATGTATCGAAGAGAGACACCACAGTTGGTTTGTTGAGCTTAATGGGTCCTCCTCGGAGGAACCGTAGCCAGGTTCCTTGAGAATCACGGGGAATTCCTGGGGTAGTTTGATTTCAAAGTCGTAAATGTAGTTTGGATCCTTCACCTTCTCTTCCTTCACACCCCGGTATTCCTCCTCGTCGTACTCCTCCAATTGTTGGTTCTGAAGGAAAGCAGTAATAATAATAAAAATATATAAGTATTTAGCATGTCAATCGAGAATGTAGAGCAAAATACACGACATTTGTTTGTTTGATTGTTTGTTTGGAAATGCGACTCACTTTTATCAAACCTTTTGTGTTTCTAAATATAATCAGTTGAACATCACAACCTTGGAAGGGCGCAAGCAGTTTTCCAAGTTGCAGCAGATTTTCCCGAGGATTAATAATGCCCACTGCGGGTGTGTGCTCCGAAAGGAGCGGTACCACCACCAGTGCTGCTAAGAAGAAAATGCAAATTACGGTTGCTATGGTCGACATGTTGTAGTCAAACTATGAAAACTAATTTTTTTACTTTGAAAACTAATTTTTTTACTATGAAAAGTGCTAATGCTTTTTGATAAAAATGTTATTTGTCGTCCGTTTTCGAAAAAAAACCGGATTTCTTGGGTTTGGTTTTAATCCCTAAGAGTTTTGTAATATGGGACTGATGTGGAGAGAAAGCAGAGTTTAAATGATGGCACGGCACGGTTTGGCAGTCTTTAAATATTCAAAAGGGAAGAGAAAGTCCACATATGATTTAAATGTTCTGAATAAATATACATGGCAAGGGTTGGCACTCCACGACTTTTAAATGGCACAAATGGAAATACGAGTTAGCTGCTGGGCATATCATGGGCGGAATACGAATGTTGTTGAAAACACATTAGACAAATTAAATAAAACACTAAAAGAACAAAAAAGTATTTCACTGAAAACAACCAGCATTTCTTTAGGATTAATTAATATAACAGATTTTTGTTTTGAATTACGCACGCGCGGAAGCCTACCTGGGGACACTTCCAGACGGTGAGCAAAGCAAAACAACAACTTCGCGTGTGTGCCAGCCAACCCAAAAGTGTTGAATTCACGTATTGCTGCTGCTTGAATTTTTGTTTTTGTATTGAAGGGAAATACAAGGCGTGGTTAGCCCCTCGGATTTAAATGACACGACAAGACGAATTTCCCTGGGTTTAGTACGTAAGGGATGGGGAAATTTGAGCAAAGATGGGGAATACATTGAAAATGTATAAAATAATGTATAATTATAATTACTAGTGATCGGCCCCGTCCCCAGGACGGGCAATAAAACGTTTTTAGGAGCAGATTTTATTTCGATTTGTGCCTGGAATCATGACTTATAATTGCAAAGATGATAATAAGCCAATATTTCTCTTTTTCTAAATAGCAGAAGATATTTTTTTAATTCCCTAACGAAGATTGAACAGAGCCATTTGTTTTTGCAAATAGGCCCGGTTAGCATAAGTGGAATAAAAATGTACCACCAGTACTGAATTCACCGTGTTAAAAAAACCTTATATTCATAATTGATGTGTTATGTATTAAGTAACCTTTGTTGAGATCTTTTGGGGTCAGGGGGTCATTGAGGTAAAACACATACTTTTGGTTTAGTGAATTTTTCCATGAATTTGCATAATTAATTAAGCAAACCTTAAATTACAGCAAAACAATTTGTCATTTTGGACGATGAACCTCAATTTGAGATACTACATTCGTTGCTGTACGATCAGAAATCAAAAAGCCTTTCGACTCAATACCAAAAAATCTCTCGTGTTTATACAAAAGATGAAATGTCCCTCAGCCAGTCTGAATTACTATTTTCTAATACAATGACTTATGTACGTGTATGTTTGAGTTTGTGTTATTCCTTTTCGGCGAAAAAGTTTAAACCACACCCCAACAATGACAATACATGAGCTTATTTAAGCGGTAATGGAATTTAACGTCGTCGTCGTCGTCGACTAAATCCTGAACAGTTTACCTACACAAGCATCTACTTCTCCGCCTCCGTATCGGTAAATTATTAAATACCTACCTAATAAAAAATGTGGATTTGGTTTGTAATTAGTTTTCTACACCACAAGAATAAATTTATTTGTGAGCGAGCTACTCCTTGATTGACGATTTGGCAATGCGAAGAAGAGTAGCTTAATGCTTAATTAATTAATTTTGGAATTCAAATTTCACTGGCTGTTATACCTGTAACCGCCGCTACTTATATAAATTCACACAACATGAATATGTTATCGCCCATTGTCTTCGTCTTTGTCAGCTCGCGGCAAATCCTATTATTATTTGCTGTCAACCCTTTTTGTTTCCAGTCCGACTGGCATAATATCGGGTAATAGGGTTATTGAACCAATATTTCACAAAATAGGCTACAAGATCCCTGCGCATAACCCATAATTGACACGTCATCATCCCAATTTTTTCCAATTATATCCAAAGCATCGTATGGGCCAAAACTAAACACCATTGACTAAAAGTACCTATATATTTGCGAATTGTTTTGTTAGCAATACAAGCCACCATATATAAGTATTTATTTGTGATACACTAAACATTATGTGGAACTAATTTGTCTGCATTATTATTAGTTTATTCCCAAATCGGCGGACATGCTCCAATTCCAGGCATATTAGTTTTGCAACTTGTTTGAAGATATGTACTTATATATATATATTCCACACGCGCTCAAACAATAAATATACAGTTCATTATTTACAGAAACACTTACATTGTTAATAATATATTTCATAGCGACTGTGGTCATGGTGTTTACAGTCAACACATTAGTTTTTACAGTATACCTATTCAACGTATGTAAATACGATGCCGCATGGTTAACTCTTTACCACACGGTGCAATGGAAGGCGGGCGATATGTCGTGCATTCAATCCAGCAGTAATAAGGTTGCTGTTTGAGTTAACACATGGGACTGTGTGATAATTGGCGTGTCCCGCTCAACAAAGTTGGAGGCGCCAAATGAGATGCGGAGTGGCCTGCAGGATGCTGTGAATTTTTTGAAGTAGGCGGCGTTATTCGACTTTATGCCATTATTATTATTCATGTGCGCAATCAACCTACGAGACTCTGTGTGCACGTCCGCCATTGCCTGCATTGTACAAATGCTCATGCTCGTGGCAATCAGTGAAATGGCAATCATCATGAGGAGCATGACGGAGGGATTCTGCTGGACGCCAGTTTGTACCGCTGAATACAATGCGCCTACCTCAATCACCACCAGAAATATTACAAGACCGCCAGTGATGGGTCTCTGATGGATGGCGTTGAACTCATTACAGAGTAGCTGGATTTGTCGGAATTTGATTGCCACTTTGAGATCCTGCTGAGCTGAAATCAAGTAGGTCTGGTAGTTTTCCCGAAAGGACTTTAGGAACCCTCGAATGCTCAGGGGCACAAGGATAATTGTCGACATGACAAAGACGCCACTGGTCACGAAAAACAGGATTGCGACCAGGTTGCCAAGATATGCCAGGACCATCTTGAGAGTGTAATTACCCCACCAAATTCCTCCTCCTCCTCCATTTCCCTTTTCAAAGCATTGAACGAATAGCCACCTCATTGGGTTTGCAGGGAAACAGGGGAATATGCCCAGAACTGCTGCTGGAATTAGAGCAGCAACTACTAAAGAGCCGTGGAAAACGTATTTAACCACCAAATACGCCATTGTTTCCTTTGTGTCCAGATTTCCGGAGGACCACATCATTTCGGAGCTGTTTATTGCGCGTGGGGTTCCACGGTTACGAATCAAATATCTTTGAATTATCCTGATGAAATTAGCCCTGGGAGCTATCCAATGATCTACGAAAACACGTAAACTTTAGAAACAAATTAGACATATTTAATTGAATATATAATTTACCACTTACCTCCTTGCCGTCCTGCCACTTGGATAACGTTGTTTATGAATTTGACGACTTCCCCTCCTTTGACATTGTACACCAGCACCATTTCCAAGTCATAGGCATAGCCGATTACCAAGAGTTGACCGAAAGCTTGGCTGGATTTGCCGTCGGTCGTACGACTTGGAGACGACAGGGATTGCCAAATCATTAGCAGAACAAAGTAGGTTTGCAAAACCATGCATGTTTGGGAAACAGTCACAGCCTTCGTGGATTTTATCCTGCACACCTTTCCGCTCAAATTACTCCATTTGAAAGGAAATGCTCCGAAAGTGTTAGCGAATCCAAGATATTTTATGTAGTCCGGGAGAAACGCTTCCGGGGTGAGCATGGCAACAGTTTTGAAATTCAAAATTACGGGTACATGTATATATTACAAAAAAACATTTGATCGGTTTTGTCTCAATCTCAACAGGAATAAATATTTGATAGAGCTGCAACAGGACAATTTTAGAGGACGAAAGTTGGAGGCGTGTGAATTAAATTACGAGGAGCTTTATTAAACAACAGCCAGTTATCATAAAAGCTTTTAGCAGGACGAGGAAATTCTCTCCGGTTGCAAAGTCGCCGAATGTGAATGTGATGCGTGTCATCATCATCATATGAACGTCGAACGTCAACATTCAGCTCTAATCAATCTCACTCATTTGGCGTAATATGATTCCAGCCACGCCTTGATTGATGACTTTTATCTAAATTGAATACGGTTTTGTTGCCATGCCGCACGTTCTAATTTGAGTGACGTGATAGAGTATTAGTAAATAGTTTTGGTAGGGCTCACTGTCTCACTGTGACAATGACTGACTGACAATCACAAGTTCTCATTCGGACGACAGCCAACTTCCCTCCTCGCTTTCCCTTCCGATTGGAATATTAATTCATCATGCTGAAGCGGAAAAACATGCTGAAGTTGCTGAAAATAATGAATTTTAGTGATAGGACCACGTGAAAGTGAACTGTGGAAATCCTGCAGTATACTTAATATTTACACGTGTGCAAATCGTGCAATCATCACGGGGACCAGTACCTTCATATTTGCCGGATAATGCCGGAGATCATGGCTTAAAATAGCTTTACACGTGTGCAAATCGTGCAATCATCACGGGGACCAGTACCTTCATATTTGCCGGATAATGCCGGAGATCATGGCTTAGTAGCAGTATGTGATGTAAATCAGATAAATCCAAATTAGTCATTTTTTGCTCTCTTTTGATTCATTCATGTTAGCCATATTTTATTTTCCCTCTTATGTTCAATTTCTAGAATTTTCATGAACAATAATATCATTCATTGTCAATGCGATTTATTATGCTTTTTCCGATTAGCTAACTTAAATCTAGTACTCCATTGTAATAACTCATTTCCTGGGATTTCCCTTTCCATCAAACTATGGCGGCCTATAAATGTTAAATTTGGGGGAGGGGGAGGAGGGGCGTAACAGCAAGAGGAACCACAATATTACTTGATTGTATTAGGTACATACCGATATTTTCTTGAAATGACATAATTTACAGAATTGAACGACATAACTTTGTTTCTTCAAACATAACTTGAAATCATAAGTTTAATCGCATTGTGCTATTTGTACCGTCCTGTCCTGTGTCAACCAGATAAATCCAAATTTTTGGCATTGGTGCGTTCATTGAAGTAATACGTTTGCTCTTTGACTCAATTTTAAGAATTTTCCAGAACAATATTAAATTTTAATATTAACGCAATCATGCTTTCCCTCATCCATACCTCTTAGTGTTAGAGAAAAAGTAGAGTAGCAAAAAGCCATCAATACTCGATTTAAGACTGACAAATAATTTAAACTCGTTTATTCTATGTTTCCCCTGATTTGAGATAGAATCCGCTCAGGTTAGTCGCCACAATTTATCAAGATAGCAAAATCATGTTTTTCTGCTTGTTGTTTTTCTTTCTTCTTTTTTTAAGTTTTAGCTAACAGCACCTGTGTCCCTCATGACATTTCGGCACGGAGGGTACGGATAATGCTTACGGAGAAAATAATATATGTAAAATGAAGAACCTGAATATAACAATTTTATAAGACAAAAAAGCCAAAGCTGAAAGACTGTTTTTAAAACATTATCGCATTACTGAAATTTATCCGCCGTTAGCTTATTTCTTGATTAGAGACTGTCGAGCTTGCGAGAGGCAAATAAATTTTTTAGTGTTTGCTTGTCAAGTTGGTTACTATAGCTACAACTATGTAATAATGCCTTGTTATCGTACGAAGACTTAAGTAACCACTAACAAAAAAAGTTTTCGCAAAAATAAAAAAATTGAAATTTAGTTAGTCTACCTATGCCAAATTTGACGTTCTAAATAGTTTACAAAGTTTTTATTAGTAAATTCGGCATTACCATTTACAATTTAGAAGCAATTTTTTGTGTAATTTTATGTTGTTCCTGATGTTAGTAATATATATACAATATACTGTTGACTCTTAAGCGGTATGTGTCAACAGGGCTGTTGACTCTTAAGCGGTATGGTATGGGTCAACATGGGTGTTGACACATAAGAAGCTTGTATATAACATAATAAAACGACCAAAGCGAGAGACCTGGTTTTAAAACATTTATAATCGCATTACTGACATAATATTATATAGTACTCATCTGTTAGCTCATTTCTCGGCTAGGGCTAAAGAGAGCTTTAGAGAGGC
>JAANSN010004466.1:1197-14997 GCA_036850665.1 Dicranocentrus wangi | reverse complement strand
GGGTATCTAGGCTGGCTCGGTTTATTATCACATTTTGGAGAAATGTGATTATAGGAAGGGACGGAAATCGTAACAGACATGTCTGTGACATGCCTTCTGTGTATTGGATTATTGGCTTTCTACACATTAGAGATAATGAGAGCAAGCCAACTATGTATAAGCCAAGTCCAGTTTTACATGTGAAGCTTTTCTGCTATCCTCTCTCCTATTACTTGTAAGCCAACTCGCCACAGACAAGTCACTCGACATAATGCTGCTGCTGTGCTGCTGCTCAACTGCTGTGCACAGACACTATCATGAATGCGACTGCGGTAGGATGGTGAGGTCCTTCCAACCTTCCCCAACGTCAGTCAATCGTTTTGGTGTTGCTGCAGCCGGCGTTCAAATGTTCCTTATTTTGTACATGCGACTTCAAGTTCAAATGAACATAATATAAAAATGCAACTAACGTCAACCAATCGTTTTGGTGTTGGTGAAGTCAGCGTTTACATGCGACTTCATGCTTACAAGTTACTAACCAATAACAATCAAGAATTAACAATGACATTTAAAATCATTTTTACTTTTTTTCATTTAAAGTGACATTTTTAGACATTTTTAAAATCAATGACATCAATCACTAACTGTAATACTGAGGTAACAATGGAGGGAGGCGATCGTCTAGCTCAACCAAGACAGAAACGTGGGGAGGAGAGGAGAGGGGTGACCGTCAAGCTCAGCAAACCACCACCATTGATCACACGATCGTCGCACGATCTATAGCCTACCTACTGCCTACTGCGTAGACATAATCACTGGGGAAGTAGGTATATGTACTCGTCCAACCAAGAGCATTTAGACATTTTTTAAAAATAAATCTCGTTATAGTATTAACGTATCTGTCTGTCAGTTTTATGCCTTAATATGAACCGAGAATCTGGTTTACACTACGATGTAACCTCAGCACGACAAAATGATTTTGTATTACTCTACATAGCACAGTAGTACATACATAGCATAGTAGTAGTAATAGCACAAGCGTTAAAATGTGCTTCTCCATTAGTCTGTGAGGTAGGTAGGTAGGAAGGAAGGAAGACAGGCGTACAGTCAGTCAAAAACAAATTTTCCAGAGGTATTACTAATGATCTCCCAAAACACCCTCGTCAGCTGCCATAATTATATGCCAAACAAGATTCCAATCATTCTACAAATGGTTGCGACCACATTATCCATATAATCATCATAATCATGCTCGTCGTATCATGATATAAATTGAAAAAGCGAAGGTGATAATAAAATCATATTATTTAAATGCCGGCATACTATGCTAAATATGAGGTTTTCTATTTGAGGATTACTACATGATCACATCAATACAAAATACAAAAAAAGTCCCGAAATGGAATATTGTGCATGCATAGTTAAAAACTGCATTATGATATCGAAATATGCAAAAATATAAAATGCGAACATTCTTTTCCTCCTCCTGCCCATCCCGCTTGTCGATGCAGCAGCATTATGAACATCAAGTGTACTCCCCTCATATCTCTTCGTCGACATAGGTATGCGGGCGGATAGCGTGTGAATGACTGTTCTGTTGTGTGTTTTATAGTTTTATAGTGGAAATGCATACTTATAAATGTTACACCGTAATACCAAATTAGTTACGAATAAATTAGATAACTTTTATTGATCTAGTAATAGACATGAACACACAATTAATTAATAAAAGAATATAGAGTACATAGGGTAATTAATTGACAATAATGAAGAACAACACCATGTATTTAACCAAAATAAATAAATTGAATATGTAAAAGTCCACAAAAAAATTAGCATTTTCAATGATACCGACATTGTTATTGAAATATCCTCAAACAAAACCTGTGCGACCATGTCCAAAATAGGAGTGGTGATACCCGCGTTGAGTACAGCTAACTTGGTCATCAATTCCTCCATTTCCGTGGGCGTGTCGTCCTCCTCATCGTCAGTGGTGGAATCGTCCTCTTCGCCTTCCGCACGGTGGTCGCAAGGAACTCATCAGTCACGGTGAAGCTTTGATGGCCTGGTGAGGGAGTGATGATACCAGGTCAATTCGAGCTGCCACTTGTCATCAGGGAACTCCTGGACGGCGGCTGATGCACTTGGAATTGAGTTAGTTGCCTCTTGGTCATCCTTGTTCTGGCTAAACTGGACAGCGGACGCTACACAACTTGATTGAATTTTGGATTTTGGCCACATCCCCGCAATCTGAAATATACCACAAAAGAAAAAATGTTTTCATTACGATGATGTTATTCAATTCTGAATGGTAAATGGCTATATTGTTCCTTTAAGTTTAATGATAATTAATACTTACTCGTTGTAAAATGGGTCAGAGTAGAGAACTGAAATCGCTCCGAGACTCATCCCCATAAGGAATACGAAGATAATTACAAATTCCATATTGGGTTGCATGCTTATCGAGCAGAAATTTTAGCCTGTGAAATAATCAGCGAGACAAATTTTTCCTGATCCATGATGCTGTTAGGAAATGCAATTGTTGAATAGATGACGTTTTAGAACATTTCGTCTCCCTCAACCTGATTCATGGGAATAGAAAACGCTGAGATTACTACTGTTGCCGGCTTCTAGACTGATAAATGATAATGTATAAATAGCTATAATGTAATCGCAGAGTAATCTTATTTCCAGTTGATGCATACTGTATTTCATGAGATGTAACTTTCTTGGAATTTCCGTTGATAACAGTTCAGTCTCATGAGCAGCTGTAAGTACCCGAAGTTTGAGATTCACTATTTTTAGTAATTGTTTGATGATTCATCGATTATCAACGTAACTCGTTTGCAGTTTCCCTTTTTTAATTGTTCAAAACGAGTGGCATACACGCACTGTTTATATCTAAAACCGGTTTGAATAATCGTCCAAAATAGTTGCGCTAAACGTATAACATAATAGTGTGTAAACCCAAAAAATATCCCAAATTAGTTCGCCTTTACGAATATGTATTTAGGTACCAAGTTGCTATTCCTGGCGTAGATATACGGATTGACTTTGACAATCAACATTATTTTCATTGATCATTCCTGTTTAAAACTTGCATGTGGGAAACGCAAACAGCGATTTCATTTGTTTCATTGTTATATTATTACTCTTACACAGGCATACACATACATATACTCATATTGAACTCGATACTTCTTATGCGCAGGACTTCTCGGAACTCAAAATCTCGTACGCCGAAGTGAGAGTAATCGCTTACTTTTATAATCCGCCCACCAACCAAATGCTCCCGTCTATCCCTAGCACCTCTTATCTGTAACTTGATGCTTGTTTGATATCCTTCATGGGAATTTTTTGCGGTATGTAACTTACTGCGAGAACAAGACTTTAGTGACTACATGCTATGTTCTTCCAGTTCTTCAAATTGACGAAAACTTTGCATGCGCTCTAAACTTCCACTGACTGCTCAACGTAAGGCATTTAAAAATAATGCAATCATTCTTCAAAGTATCCTGTAAGCCCAACTCATTAACATGGATGGATGTGTGAACATGGTTTAGGCGCCGTCCTACGAGGTTGCAAAAAAACCTATCACTATCCAAATATTCTAAAGCCTATCCAAAAAGCCTATCATTTTATAACATGTTGGTTGCAGTGAGAATGCTGCGAAAGAAATTCGTGGATATGTAAATATAACCCGGATAGGAAATGGAGAAACAAGAGAACGCCGGAACACTCCATGCCAAACTTAATGGCTAAATGTGATCATTTCAATGCATATAAGAGTCACTTGGAAAAGGTCAATCGACTCTCAAATACTGTCATGGCATATCAGCTCTAGGTCGGTGAGATTCGGTGAAGACGTGTAAGGGTGTAAAACTTTATGTACTTACGTTCATGGTTATAATGACGCCAACGTCAAATATATCAAAATAGGTAATACCTTTCTTGACACTACAATATCATGTCTCCAAAACCATAATATATTCCATTATAATTTCATTTTAGCATTATTATGTATACCTGTGAATGTTTTAGGATAATTGAGCTGGAGTCTGGGATATATTTCACATGCATTGATTAGTGGTGGTTGGTGACACATGTAAATGTACGCAGGTCTGTTGGATTGTGAACGGTGTCCGAATTAAGATATTCATCAATGACGAATTGAATTGGGCCTAAAAAATGAGAGAATGGGTTCTTTTGGATTGTATGGAAAGAGGTACTTTTGCTCAGGTATACCTTCACCTTCAACTGCGCGTATACCTTCCACTTCTGCGTACCTTCAACTTCGTTTTTTGTGTGTAAGCCGGTTGTGCCGTGAGTTGGATAAATGAGGACAATGTTCATTCATGTTAATAAGGCCCCCTTGAAAATAGATAAGAAAAATCAAAATAGGAAGTTAGTAATGAATGCTAGCTAGGGAGAAGCTACGTGGCTCTACTGTATATTAGGGAGTTGTTGGTTTGTCACGCTCATCATTCATTTCTGATTTGAGGTGCAGATCCTTTGGTACTCGTTGTCAGTCCTCATTGCGGCATTTAACCGTCAGTTTGAGACTTTGTGAGTCATATCATAATCAAGTGCAAATTCAAATTGCAAGTGTTTCTTTTGCCCCACGTGATCGTTATGCCTGTGCTAGCGGTTGTCGGGAAAATTTGCATTGTATGTAAAGAACTGCTTGTTGCATCTAGAATACCCTTTGACGAAGGATGGAACCCTCAAGGAACATTACTACCACTTTGAGTGTTTGGCGAACCATTTTGCAATGTACAATAAGATAATCAGGCGTCCAGTAAACTTGTCCGAAACAGTGCCGCCGTTGCCCATATGCCCGTTAAGTAGTGAGATAACGCATCTGTATACCGTTGGGTACACCACTGTCCGGAGCATTGAATTTAAGTGGGAGTCCTGACACGATTGGTGAGTAATAATATATATTCAGTGGTATTCAGTTATATTCAACATTTAATTACCAGTGATCATAATGCAATCGAATGTGTTTATTTTGTGTGATTACGTAGTTGATATCCGGCCAGTTAAGAATTCTACCCTGCCCTACCTAATTGGATACCTACCCTGTCCTTACTATTGTATCAATTCCAATTCAAGTCGGATTTCACGGGGCATTTTGATATTTGCAAATATAGCGTCATATAGTGCTGACACAAATGATGAAAAAAGTAAAAACTGTATATTTATACGTTTGCAATCAATATCTCTGCGGTTATATTTCTGTGCGTGACGTGACGGCCAGAGCTCATTATAGTGAATGTTTTGGATACGATAACGAGGTGACTATTGAAAACGCAATAACTCGTATAACACCATTTGACGTGTACACAAAAGTTTGTTTGGTTTGCAAACAACTTTTTCATTTAAATGCGACATTTTTTACCATTGGAGAGAGAAATATCTACCAATACTTGTACGTTGATCGGTTATCAGACCAGATGTCATGCACGGTTTGTGACACTGGATTTTTAACTCCTGTTGAGTTGTTTCCCCATCTCAGATTGAGTGAAGATGGGAGAGCTACATGCACAGCTACAGTTAAGAAACCTGTACTCAATTCACTCTGCCCAATAATTGCAATGAAGTCACACTGGATGTAATATGGGCAAGTTTTAAAGTCACCGAACTCATCAAGAGAAACTTGTATGCATAGGGATGACAAGAGAGAATGGCTAAAATGGCTATTCATTTTGTAGGTTTAAATTGTGATATTAATACATAGCTTGTGTCACGCGCAACATATGCTTAAAAGATACTGAAGGGAAATAGAAATAGGAAAAAAGTAAACCGAAAAGCACGCAGAAAAAAGTCCATGAGTTCCAACGAAAACTAAAACACAGAGAACATGGCTGTGCATGTCAGTCACGTATAAACAGTACAAATGGCGCATAAAGTCTTGGCTATTTTATCGTACCACAATTTGTGAATTATAGGCGTTTGTGTATGATAATTAAAATATGTCGGCCTGCCATGAAAAACGGAATGACTACCTTTGTTTGTACTATTTAGCTTATGTTTGTGTATTGCTTGTTGTTATGCTGCATGAAACTTGGTTTTTATCTTGTATACAAACCAAGGGAGGCGGCGCGTATTAATTCTACGATAAAAGTAAATACAATCTCACTCAACAATGCATCATTTTTCTCATTTGATCTGATTTCTGCGACAAAAAAGGATTACTCGCACTGCAAAGTTCAATAATGTTCAAACTATGCTGTTAAGCATGTTAATACCTACTCTTCTTCTATCTAATCGTTATATGGTAATAATATTTATCGGTATATATATATATTTGCTTGTATGCATTTTCAGATAGAAATCAGACAAAATCGAGTTACTCAGAAATTCTGCTCAAACACTACACGGAAATACATATCATCATAATATACAGATACATTAAAATACTAATTATGCTAGAGTGGCCAGAGTGTTTTTCTTCACATTATATTTACAGGTGAGAGATACGATTGTAGCATGTTATGTTCAGTAGGAAAATAACTCCTACTGGTCATTACATTGGGAACAGAGTCTCATTACATACACAACTAAACATTGAGCACACGACAAAGCGGACAAACGAAGTGAAACCACACTAAAGGACATCACAGAGATCGAGACAGGAATCACACACTCTGCTATCAGGAACTGGACTAGCAATAACTAGAAGAAACATGAGCTTCAGTTAACTTTGTAGTTATCGTAAAGCGTCAGTCAGTCAGTTACATTTTTACTAACATTCGGAATACGGGCAACTCTGAGAAATAAACTATTATAACTATTATTATTACTATTAAACATAAGTCAGTCTTCACAAGTCCACAGTAGACGAGAACCCAACAAACCCAAAACCATTTCACATTTAATTTCATTGATTGAGTAGGAGGTAGGGATAGCTGAAATTAATATTAGCCGAGTCACACACATCATCATATAATCAACCAGGAGATCCCACCACCTACAAAAGCATCATTAGCGCCACGAGAACATTCGTCGTTACAAGATCTGGTTCGCTGCCATTAAAGACCAGTTACGAGTAGGAGAGGAGAGCAGAAGTTTGGAAATCAAACACAAAAGGAACATGGTTTTTTTCCTACCTTATAATGTAAGCCATGGAGATATTGTAAAACTACGCTAAACTTCACAAAAGTATATACCAAAATTAATAATTTCTTTTTATCACATCAAGTTCCCAAACTGTTTCCTACCATGCAGATCAGGATTCATTAATGGCTGATAATGATGACAAGAGACTTACCAAAAACGTTGAAATTCACGTGTGAGAAAAACAACACACGCCTGCTGATAAAAGGATTTTCAGAGTTATTTTATTTGGGTATTTACAAAAAAATCCTTTAAAACACTCCTTTAAAATTCATTCCACTTTCGAACATTTTTCTCGGAACTACTGCAAAAACTTTGGAAATTCATAGTACCCAAGCAAAAAAGGCATTACAAAAGTCATCATTACTACTTAATTTAGCGATATTTTTTGTTTCAATTCAGTATTGATTTAAAACGGCAACATTAGGGATTTCAAAGTTTCCCTAAAATCCCATCAATTAATAACATCAAAACTGCAATAAAATGAGAAACCAAGGAACTCCACAAAATGTAAAGCAAAGTTGAGTGTGTTGTGTGATTTCTGTAGCAAAAAAAAGATGACAATTTTCCACAAGGTAATCATATCAATCAGGGAAATGGACATGTAAATATTGTTCTTCAAACAAAAAATCCATTTACTCCCCCACTTTTGTTTTGGGATTTGCCAAATCATTTGCAATTCGCAATGCAATTTGATCAAATAAAAAACGCATAGGTATTATTCCATTGGAAATTCACTGATCACCACCTTCCCTCTTCCCATTTATATGCATAATAATTTTGGTTACTCGAAAAATGCATAATGTTGTTGTTGCTATAAACTATATAGTCAGTATGTTATTATTATCCAAGAATTTTCATCCATTTTCCTCCTCCGCCTGCTCAAGTTAATAACAACAATTATTATTGGTTAATCTCTCTCATATTTACTAAGAAGTTTATGGGTTTGTTATATGAGGAAATGATGGTTGGTGGTTGTGTTTTACACAGAAGAAGATGTGGAATTTCTTTGCACACCTTTTTTATCTCGTCATTCATGCTGTGAAGAAATGGAGTGGATTTCCCCAAAAAAAATAATAATGAGCGAAAAACCAGCAGCCTTTGTGTTGCTAACCGCACAATCCAATAAATATATTCAATTTTTTATCCCAGGCGGCTGACGCTCAGTTGAGTGGAAGGCCTTGTGTTTTTTTATTATTTCATATCTGCTATCTGCTAAAATTATCTAAATTCACATTCATAAGCAACAACACCTACTATTTTTGCTTCCTACATGCATCCAACAAGAATAAATAATGCACTAATAAGAATTACTCTGCAATCCATATATATATTTTTTCATGTGAGACCCAAAAAATCCAGCAATTCCCTCTCCAATAGTTTAAAGCAGAGCATCAAAATATCTCCGAGGAGAAACTAGTCTTTGTTTTTGAGGCTTCAAACTTCAAGACGACAGTAGAAAATGGAAGCAGTGAGTACTTTGCAAAACGCAACCGTCGCCGCGTCTCCTACTAATTTTCCTCTCCATTGTGTTCTATTGAGCGTAGTTATCAGTCTTTTAGCCATATTTTGGCGGCGGTGGCAGCGGAGGAATGGGATAAAGTCAGGGAAAGGGTTGGACAACATCCCAGGCCCCAGACGTTATTTCCTCGGTGGATTCCTTAACCTTCTAGAATTTTCCAACCCAAAAAGTAAGGTTTTTTTAAGATTAATAATAATAATAATATTGGTAAAAGTAAATCTGTTAATACAATATAGGAATAGATACAAGATACAAAAATGGGTTTGTTGATTCGAAGTTTTTTGAGACATTTTTGAACGGTTTCATGCATTCAGGGGTCATTTCTGTGGTTTCAAAATGGATTGCTGGGAATGGCGTCGGCAGCGAGCCAAAGCCACTTGTGAATGTGACTCTTGGAACACTGACCACTCTCTTTTTAAACTATCCTAACTACATTCAGGTAATAATAATATAATTTTCCAGCTTCTCTACACTAGAAAATTTTTTAGTAGTTCAAGTTCATTCACATTTACATTTTAAAAAAATACACCAATCTCCAAACAAAAATTTGTAGCACAAGTACCTAAGTGTACAAAAAAGATGCGGGTTTTCTGCTCATGTCGCAATGAAAAAAAATATTGCATATTGCATAAATATCCACTTGCAGAAAGTGTACGGATCCAGTAGCCTAGACCACATGCCGAAACCCAGCGTCGTTTACAACGCATTCAAGCCTGTCCCCTGGTTTGACGGTGTTTCACTTTCCTCAGGTAATTTAATTTTTATAAATAATCGTTCTCGATATAGCGATAAAGAGCTGCTTCTCTCCCCATGATAATTTAATAGCATCTTCTTCTGCAGTGCTAGTCCATCCATTTTAACAACCCTCACTTTAAAAAATTCTATTCTATTCTAGGAGAAAAGTGGAAATCACGAAGGAAGCTTATAACGTCCAGCTTATCTTACAGCTCCCTGGCTAGGTACGTCCGCCCCTTGAACGAGACCTCCAGGAAGCTCGTCGAGTCCCTGGAAACTCAATTTGATGAAAATTTGATAAGCCCGTCGTCTCCAATCCAGCATCTCATCTTCTACTCTACTTTCTACGCAGTTTGTAGTAAGGAGGTCAAAGTTGGATTAGCTAACTGCCTGCCCCAGCTATCCACTTGATTCAGTTGTCAGTGCTGGGGTAAGTAATTACTTATTTGAGGCCAGTTTATTTTCTTTGACGCAGAAACAGTTTTTGGAGTGGAGGTGCAAGGGAGGAACCATGCGACTACACGACAATACTCACTCCAGGATTTTGTTAGGGTGTCCAACAGGTAGGCAGGTGCTCACAATCAATCAGTGAAAATATTTTGGAAGACATAATATATTTCATTGTGAACTTAAATAGTTGATTCTCCTATTCTTGTATTATGCATGTGTTTTTATTTTTTATTTTTAGAAACATGGAAATCATTTCGCTCCGTATTCTCAAGCCATGGCTTCAGTTCCCTTTGCCCTTTAGCCGCGTGTGGAACGACTCCCAAGAGTTCCTCACCGTTTCCAAGAGCTTCGTGCTAGACTTGGTTAGGGAGACTGAGAAGCAGGTTTTGGAGGAGGGAGGTGGGACCACTGGGTCAGGAGAAGGGAGTAGCGAGGGATCATCATCATCATCACATTCCATCATTAAGGATTTTGTTCAAGCGGGACTCGACTTTGAAGGAGTATACGAAGAGGTCGTGACACTGTTCGGTGCGGTAAGTAAGTAGGGTCACACGGACCACGGACGCGAGTCCAAATCCCCAATCAGGTGGTTACCTGCTCCTGTTATTTTCGCTATAAATATAATTTTTTATTAAGGGGCCGGACACTACAGGAACGAGCCTCCACTTTCTCCTCTTCTTTCTAGCCCTCCACCCGGACCATCAAGTAAATGAAAAAAGTTGAAAACAATTTAAGAATTTCTAAAATAAATCTATTTCTGAATCAAGGAGAAATGCCGGGAGGAGGTGGACTTGATATTTGGACGCTCTTCGAATAATAATATGGATCTTTCTCAAAAGGATCTTCAAAGTTTAGGGTTTTTGGAGCAGTGCATTTACGAAACTCTTCGAATGGTTTCACCCGCGTTACCGTGCTACGAAAATTGAATGCGCCCGTAAAACTGGGTAACAAAATAATGTTTCTAAAATACAAATTTTCAAAAATGGTTAATTAATTATCAAATTCTACAATTTTAATTTCCTAAAAAAACATATAGAGAAAGGCCTGGAGTTGCCGGAGGGAACCACCGTGGGTGTATTCCTACCCGCCGTTCACAACAATCCTCAAATCTACCCTAATCCCGAGAAATTCCAGCCCGAGAGATTCTCCCCGGAAGTTCGGAAATCTCGTCACCAGTACAGCTACTTCCCTTTCGCGGGAGGGCCGAGGGGCTGTGTTGGGGCTAAATTTGCAATGATGCAGCTCCTCATCAGTTTGGCTCACGTGCTCTGCCATTTCCGGTTTAGCACAGAGGACAAATTTGAAGAGGTCCTGTTTCTCCCGAGCACCACCCTAACACCGGAACGACCCATGAAGTTTCGGTTTGAGAAAAGAAAGTTTTAGTGACGAGGCCCTTCAATTGTGGAGGGAGGGGAGGGGGACTGTAAATGAGAGAGGGAGGGCAGGGGAGTGGGAGAGGACATGATGATGGAAGGAGAGGGGGGAAGAGAGGGGTTCTTTTTGTCTTTCTGATGTACTTTTTTGGCTTTTGCTACTTCCTTATAACATTTATGTTAAATGATCTTGTTAAATAATTGTGTTACAATATTACAGCTTACATTGGTAATAATGTTACTTAATAAAACGGGGATATTCAATTCCTATAATTAAATGATGCCAACAACATTAGAACATTTTTCATACATTAAGTAATGTACATGATACCATGATGCTTTTTTAAGAGATTAATATGTTTGAGATAAAAATAGTGCTTTGGAGTTGCACTATCAGAA
This sequence comes from Dicranocentrus wangi, assembly GCA_036850665.1. Lineage (NCBI taxonomy): Eukaryota > Metazoa > Arthropoda > Collembola > Entomobryomorpha > Entomobryidae > Dicranocentrus > Dicranocentrus wangi. Next base: position 3,420 of record JAANSN010004466.1, on the reverse strand, counting down.
ACCAAGATGGCATTTCATTGTCAATAATTTTAGTCGTTTAATTACGAAGCGTCAATTTGTCAATGCTAAATTTAATCAGAAAGAAAAAAAATGCTAGCGAGCACAATTGGAATGTATTTATTACAAGCAGATTGGAAACAATAATTGGGGTTTTGCTAAACGCAAAACGTAAATTATAGGGATATCTAAAGAGTCTTTAACACTAACCGACAATAATAACAGATTGACAAAAAAACCGTCTCTGAATGATTATTACTTGCACACCATCGACCTCGCTGCTCGCTGAATGGCATCCATGGAAATTAATGAATTACATTGCTACCAGGGATCGTCTATCGCCTTGCACACGAAACCGCCTTTAGGAAGCTCTTTTGGAAATTTTCCGAGAGGAAGGAGTACAGGATTGGATTCATTGCAGAGTTGGAATAACCCAAGATTCCGGTAAACAAGAATAGAACTAGTATCACTCCCCCCGTGTGGTGAGCAGAAAAGAATTGTGGGGCAAATATTAGAACCAACTGAAATAAATTTAAGTATTTCGAGTTTAAACAACTTTATAAAAATGATGCGTCGGGAAAATGACCTGCTCAGCTCAGTTGCTCACCTGGATTGTCCAATATGGAGCCCAGCAGAGGAAGTAGACGGCGATGACGGTAAGGACCAGTTTAGTAGCTTTTGATTTCTTCTTCCCCCCGTGTATTGCAGTTTCAGGTGGTCTGGTAGTAGTAGGGCCTGAAGGACCAGCTTTCCGTAATTTTCGAATTACCAGCCCATAAAAGATGGTAATCAAACATAGAGGAATTGCAAAACTGAGAATTAGTATGTAAATGGCGAAAACTTGCTCTCCTGTCCAACTCCCAGTGTCTGGCCAGAAGATGTTGCAATTTGTCTGCAAGTACGTATTTCAAACCATTTTGAGATGAAACCTTTTTTCATAGATGAAATGAAATGAATGATAGATGGCCAACCATATCGCCAACTTGTAATGTTTCAGCAAACATGAAAATGGGAACCACCATTAGTGCGCAAAGCGTCCACGCGGTCAGAGCCACAAGTTTTGCGATACGAAGCGGAGACCACCCCCATTTGAGTCCCCTGAGTCTGAGTGGGTGACAAACTGCCAAGTACCTGGCCACCGACATGACGAGCAAGAACATGGAGGACGCAATCTGGTTGATGCTGGTCGAAGCAAAGTACACCTTGCAAGCAAGGTTTCCAAATGGCCAGGACCCCAAACTTGCTGTTATAAGCAGAGCCGGTATTCCCAGAAGCAGCAGTTCGTCTGCGATCGCCAAATTGAGGAGGAACAGATTCGTCACGGTCCGCATCTTGGAAAATCGGAGAACCACGTAGATGACCAGAGTGTTGCCGACCAGGCCAACTAGGCAAACAAGCCCGTAGAGAATTTTAGCAAGGAGGTGAATCCAATATAGATTTGATGATGATGCTTCCATTGGAGGCATAATCTCTTCTTGATCCTGCAAATAACTTGAATTATCAGCGAAAGGGTTCCATTCTGGCAAAGGGAAAACATCGTCGTCACCTCCGGTTTCTTTGTTGACTTCAGTCTCCATTATTGGTCGCAAAATTAAGTATAACAACACTTTTCTGTAAAAATGTTTTAACAAAGAATGATGATGTATTCAGGCGAAGCTCGTTATTTGTGCATTTAATATTTACAGCTTCATTTCCTGTACAAACCACAACGTGGTAGCAAAAAGTAGGATTACTTGGTAAGAAGTTAAGTTGAGTTGGTATTGACAAGAGTGTGAGTTGGAGCAACTGCGTGAGTTGGTTTATAAGAAGTAATATGGATTTTCTTTTCTAGAATGAATCCTGATAAATTCAGCGAAATGTTAAAAATATTTCTAGGAAATAGAAAACACGCAGAAAATTAAACCACGACGAAAAGTATATTATTTCACCATTTTCCTGTTTGAATTTTTGGATTGGCTTAGGAAACTTGTCCTCACAATCAGGATTGTTGCTTTTGAAGTTTGGTTGGTTTGGTAATTATGAATTTATTTGTGATGTAATTTCGCTTTTTTTAGTTTGGTTAATTTTGCGGCTTAACGGCTTATTTGACTGCAAAATTTAATGTCTCCTTATTCGACTTGATTTTGTATTGGGAAGAAATCCTCGCCAAAACTTGTATATGGGGGCCTTCCATTGAAAAGCTTTGAAAAGTGGGGGGAGGGGGGGTATGTTAGAAACCGTGACATT